>JAWNKV010000010.1:1115000-1345368 GCA_035041805.1 Amiota mariae
GTTTAATAATTTCATATTTCATCATCATTTTTTTTACTAAAATTAGTTTTATTATTTTTATTTTTTTTGTGAATCCAATTTTGTGCTTAAAATTAGTTTTCTTTTGTTTTTATAAATTTTATTTTTAAATATTAATACTCTTTTTTTATTTATTTAATTATTTTATTTATTCATTTTTCGTTTAATAAATTTTTTGTTTAGTTTTTCTTTTTAATGAATTAATTATTATTTCTTTTTTTATGTAAATTTAAATTTTGTAATTTATTTAATGTTTTTTCATTTTTGGTTTTTTTTTTTTTTTGGTTTTTGTTTTTTTTTTATATTTAAGTAAAGTCACAACAGTTAACAGTTCTTTAGAAATTTTTTCAAAAGAATTTTCTTCTAAATGTTTGCTTGTGTGTGTATGTGTGTCAGTGTGTATGTGTAATATTTATAATTATTATATTTATTCAATTATTCTTATTATAATTTTCTTAATTTTGTTTTTAACAATTTTTTATGTTGCCTGTTAATTTTTTATTGCTTTGCCTGTTAATTTTTAAATGTGTATATCTGTGTGTTTGTGTGTGTGTGTGTGTGTGTGTGTGTGTGTGCGTGTCTGCCTTTAATAAGTATTTCTGTCTGTTTGTTTGTATGTTAATCATTTTGGTTTTGTATATAATTTTTTTTATTTTAATAAGAATTGCCTTTGACATTTTAAACTAACAAATCGATCATTATCATTCTAATTCGATCATTATTAACCTTATATACTATTTTTTCATTGCATACTTTTTTGCTTTTTTAACTTTATTTTTCTAGTGCAAATATTCAGTGCGGAAACAACAACAATGACAAAACAAAACTTAAACTTAATTATTCCATTATTTTATTTATAACCTAAATATAATAATAATACAATAATAATAATAATAATAATAATAATAATAATAATAATAATAATATTTTTTTATCCAGAGATTTTTATTTGAAAATCGTGCATATTTACATATATAACTTTAATTATTATTTTTTTTAATTGTATTCATTTTATTTTGTGTTCCATTTTTCAATATTTTTTTTTATATATATATTAATTTTATTTATATTATATTTTCATATATATTTAATAAAAAAAAAATGAATTCTTTTTTATTTTCTCTTAAATTTTGGCATGTCTTGGGCAGTTGTTGTTGTTGTTGCTTTATTGTGATATTGTTGTTATTGTTGTTGTTGTGCCTTATATTTCCTAATTTGAATTGATCATTTTTCTTTAACTTAGCAAAGGCAACATTTGTAATGAAATAATCATTGGAAATTTGTGAATATTAATAAGAAAAATAATTGGAAAATCCCAAAAATTGTATCTTTACAGTCCTTAGTTCTTGATAATTGATGTTCTAAATTTGAATTATGATGATGTGTCATCATTGTAGAGAGAGAGAGAGATACAGTGATAAATTAGTATGTATTGTAGTTATAAAATACAAGGTTGCTGACAGAAATGCTATGCTTCCAGTAGATTAGATCTATGCACCTTGAGATGCCTAAGATCTGTAAATAAACACAACAAACAAACAATATACATAGTATTATACATACTACTTAGTTATCGACTGCCTGAATTTTGTAGTTGTTCAATTTTTCAGCATTCCATCCCTTTAAAGTACAATACATATTTATTGCCTTGAAATTGAATATTGCCTTTTAATATGGTAGAGTTCCATTTCATTAGTTTTACCACCATATCATACCATAACATACCTAAAGATTTAACATATTTTTAGATAGATTCAAAATTCTTAACGTAATGAACACGAAACCACATCATTGACAGATATAAGCCTTTGTATCTAAGTATCTGATGATTTTATCAAAACAAAGTTGCTTAGTTTAATTATAAATTAATAATTTAATAAATTGTTGAGCTAAGTTGAGCTGAGCTGAGCTAAACCGAACAAAGTTGAATTGTATTAAGTTTTCATTGTATTGGATTCAGCATTTTCCATAGGAAGATAGTGTGCGTGTGCGTGTGCGTGAGTGTGAGTGTGTGTGTGTGTTACTATGTTGGGTGAAAGTTAAAGTTTCACTATCTTTTAGTTTTTCTGTTGTTTTAATTCGATTTTTTCTTTGTTGAAATTTTATTTAATTATTACTTCTTCTTCTCAACTTGTGCCTGTTTGTGTGTGTATATGTGTGCTTGTGTGTCATAAATATACATATATTTATACTTATTATTATCATTATATTGAGCAAATTCAATTCAACATATGAAAGAACACACATACATATACATATTACATATATAGAAGAATTTGAACCAATTTGATTCGTAATAAGTGATTTTGAGATTTCTGTTTCTAATACTTAGTTAGTACAGAATATTATGTAATAACACAATTCCACCATCCCTACATCCCTAGATCTTAGTAAAAATATCACATGACTTTAACAACTGATTAACCAGAAACTGAGTTAGTTGACAGAATATAAGAAATTCTATTGAAAATTGGAAGAAAATATTGTATAAATATTATAAGTTGTGTTAAGTCATGTAGGTCACGGTCACAGTCACGATCACGGTTACGGTATCTTTGGATATTCCATTCCTACAATAGAGGCTGCCTTAGATGTTAGCCATGTTATTTGTTTGAATTGCTAAGAATTGCTTATTCAACCTATGATAAAGATCCTCCTACTCTACTCCTATCCTGCTTTTTAATAATGTTGTAATGGAGGAAAGTGTTGATTTGGTAATTAAAAGTTAACCCATCGTCGAGTGTCACCGACTAAAGTAACTCATTTATTTACATGATTTACAATATACTCGTATTATGGTATTTGCCTTCAATTAAGATATTTTTGTTATTGTTTTGACCATCCTTTGATACAGTTTAACTAGTCAATAGTCTATGTATCCATCGTTTTAGTTATATTCAATATAACAAATTTTTATCTAAAAAAAAAAAAAATGCTTTAGCAGCCCATCTAAGTCCAAAAACAAAACCTGTGGCCTCGTTAAATATTTTATTATCATTTTTGTCCTCATCATCAGCAACAGTTAAAGCAATTATGCTGTAGTATATCAATAGATATATGTATATAATACATAATATAATTATAATATAATATCGATGACTTACACCTCTCACACAACTCTTACAGTAATTCATATTGTTAATGAGCAGTATGCATTTATATCACATACTACTTGTGTATGTACTTAGTTGTTTAGAAAGTGTGTTAAATTTTTTGAATAAATGGAATCATAGGTTGCGTGAGTTTTTTTTCTTCATTCTATACAATGAAAAATTAAATTCAGATGAGTATGAGGAATATGTTGCTTTCCAAAAAACTCCAATTATCAAAATAAAAAAACTTTTTCAGTTTTTTTCTTGACACAAAACTTGTCAACAAGGAAACGCGAGCAAACATTTGACATTCTTCATTACTTTTTAGCTCGTACAATCTTCTTCTTTCTATCTGAATAATTGAATGGATTACTTTCATATGTTTGTATTGTATAGTAAAATGTATCTGTTGTTGTTGCTACTGCTAGTAAATGTTGCATTTGTCTGAAAGGTATAAAATATTCCATAAAGGCGAATTTCGATATCCTTTAGAATTCTGTGAATACTTTCACATTTTTCCTGCTAGCTATTATATTGTATTGTATGTAGTACATTTTATGAACTTTGTAAGTTGGTATTTTTTTTTTTTCTTGCCGAGGAAGGGAAGCATCGAAAGCCTGTGGTATCTCTCATGTTGTCTCTCTGTGTGTGTTTAAATACTTTATTATTATAATATCTGCACATTTTCTTTTAACTGACTTTTTTCATTTTTGTTTTTTTTCTTCAAAAAGTAAATTTATAATAAATTCATTTGTTTGTTTTGGGATTATGGAAAGAGATAAAAATAATAATACCCCCATCCATAATGCCCCCTTAATGGTTACTGCTTCATTTATGTTATTATTATTATTATAATTACTATTATTTTATTTAATTATATATTTTTTACATATAGAATTCTTTTTTTTTATGAACTTTACATACATCTGTTGTTCTTGTGAATATTTACTACAAATATTATAGCTTTAGTTATCTCTTTTAGTTTTCTTTAATCTCGTATTCTTTTATTTTCATTTTATTCTTTTATATTGTTGTTGCAGTGCAATTTTATATTTATTCTATTATAAATTTTCAAATCAAATTTTTAATCAAAATTATTCTATATATAAAATTTTGATATATATATGTATTTATATATATAAAAACAACAAAAAACTATACAAATATTTACATTTTTCGTTTTTTTTTTATATAAAAATTTTCACACAAAAATTTGTTCAATTTTTTTTTAATTTTTCCCAAAGAAATCTTCTAACAAAAACAAAGAAACATTGTTTGGGTGCTGAAAATCCTATTGTGATCTGTGAGACATCTTTGGATCTTTGAATATCCAAAGACACTTACTTGAGACACAATCTTTTGGAGTCATTGGAGACTTAATTACATATTTGTTTAATTTTGTTTAATTTTTTTATAATTGTTTTTTTTTTTTTTTTAGTTTGTTAGATAATATTTTGCATTTTGTAAATTGACATTTTTTTCTTAATTTTTTTCTGCTTCTGTTTTTTGTTTTAATATATTTATTTAGATTTTTTTTTTATATTTTTCTTATATAAAAATTGTGTTCTTATGTTTGATAATTTTTAACTACAAAACTTTGTTGGTTTTTTTATTTTTTATTTTAAGTTTAACACTTTTTTATTTTATTTTTTATTTGGTATAAAATACTTATTTATTTTTTAATTTTTTTAATTTAATTTATTTAATATAATTATTTTGTAAGAATTTTTTATTCTAATTTATATATTTGTATACCTAAATATATAAATCCTGTTTCATATTGTTACAATGCATAATCATCAACCTTACATTAAAAAAAAAAAAAAATTACAGACAAAATCACGTTGATTTGTTTACACAAACTTTATTTTTCATTTTCAATTTCTCATGTATTTTTTTCCTATTGTAGGCATAGACCGACCATTGACCTGAAGTCTATGCAACTTATAAATCTTTAGCTTTAATGCGATTGTATAGAAGACTTTGCAGATGCAAAAAACAAAACCTATTGAGTTGAGCTTTTTCTTTTAGCAGCAGATAATTAAAAATGAAAAGGAAAAGTAACAATATCGATAACAATAACAATTCTAATCTAATCACATTTTCTCGTCTCTTTTTTATTTTAAATTAAACAAAAAAAAATTGAAATGCATTTTGAAGTCATCGAGAATCAAAAATGAATATATGAAAAGAATCAACATGGCACATTAAACTCAACGAAAGAAAATTAACACATCCATATAAATAGATTTCTCGTACAACAAAATACGATACTTCCCGCAGTATGTATATGTTTACAAATTCTGCACCATAATTCTGCTAAATATTTAGGGATGACTCTGGATACAAAGGCCAAGTGAAATTAACACGTCACGTAAAGAAAGAAAGGAAGAATTTGAACTAAAATTCAGAAATACGTAGTTTAAAAACAGTTTCAAAAATTAGTTGTAATAAAAAAAAAAAAATAATATTTTAATTAAAAATAAATATGTGTTATATAAAAATATGTATCGTATGTTTAACAATAAAATAATTTTGCTGTTGGTTGCAGTTCACCTGTTAAAAGTTTTTTTCTGAAAAAATAATGGAAGAGAAATAAAAAAGAAAAGATAATTAATAATAAATTTATTAAAAAGCAAAAAAAAAAAAATAAATAATAGATTAATTAAGTTAAATGAAAATAAAATAAAAAGGCTTATGAAAAACAAAGCAATTCATGGGTCCCTCATTGTATGTTATACCATATTGTTTCAATACACATATACGAGTAAATATTGAAATAATAGATTGAAAATTGAACAGCAGTTAGTTTTTCAGTGATGTTTAATCTTTTTGAATTTTAGTTGGCATTTGTTTTCAGTACCTCTGTTATTTTATTAATGATTTCTATTCATCAAATTATTAAAAATTATTTAAAAAAAAATGTCTGTTTGCAAAGATGTAACTGTGTAGATCAGTAAGACATATCTTAATCTTCATACTATGCAACTCATGTACTATTTGACTGTCTCGTCTGTCTGTCTGTTTGTCTGCATTCATTCTCATACTAGTATATTCTTCATTATGATCAACTATACGGCAGCTTAAGGTTTATAAAAGGCGTGCGTGTCTTACCCCAATCCCCATGATGCCATTGAAACAATTGAACAATTGCATCATTAACATTATTTTAAGATGATTTGTGATGCAGAAATCATCTCATATTATTGGATTGAGACTCAAATTAACTCAAACACGCCTCATATGTATTTGTCTCATATACAATTGCATTTTGTTTTTGTTTGGTATCTAAGAATATGTATATCTAATTATTTCAATATATAGTTTTCGGATATTACTTATTAAATTTGATTTCTATTGTAGTACGATCTGATGATGTTATTTTTCTTTTGATTTTTTTTGTGTTTTTGGTATTCGATCAAAGCCGAAATTACATAAAAAGTGAATTGATTAATTAACTGACTTTTCATTTCTGTTCATACAATGTTATAATTATTATTATATTAATGTTTATAATGACTATTATTATTATTATTATTATTAGTAATAATGAGCGTGCTTGTGTGCATGTGTGTGTGTGTCGAAGTTGAAATTGTGGTTATGGTTGTGGTTGTGGTGATGCGTTTCCTTATATTATTAAACTTATATTCGTATACTTATAACAAACATATCAAGGTAGATTTTTGTTTACTTTTTTGCCAATCTTTAATATCATCATCATTGACATCACCACCATGACAACTTTCAGTGTGACAGTCGATAATTTTTTGATTTTATTTATTCATTTATGTTTTTCAATCAATTTTATATTAAATTTATCCTAAATTTATTTATTTATTGTTTTTTTTTAAATTAATTTATTTACTTATTATTCATTTAGATTTAGTATAAAAAAAAACAACATACCCTACCACTATGTATTTATTAGTAGTATGTTGTATACAACATACAAACATATGTATATAGTATTGTATGTGGTGTATAGTATTAAATTGTATATAATAATCTTCTAAGCTTCTTATCTATGGCTTTTTGTAAGTACTTATCATACCTTGTATCGGTCATAGATAAGTTTAGTAAGAGTATGTGTTATTTGTTTTGTTTAGTACAAAAAAAAAAAAAAAAAAAACCCACTCTTCATTCTGCCTTACCACTTTGCCTGCCTTCAAATATTCCACGTAAACCTTCGATCATCCTTTTAAACAAATTTACAATGTTATTCATTCATTTAATACATTTAATGAATTTTCAAATATATTTCATTTTCTATACGAGTATGTCTTTTTTTCTCATTTCATATTTGATCTTTTTATTTTTATTTTTATTTTCATATCCTTTAGCTACTATGTATCATAAGTACTATTTCAATTCTTTCTATATACTAGTATTGTATTTTGATTTACATTTGTACACTCATGGACATAATGGTAAGTACGTGAATTTTCATGTCATGCATTCCAGTTTTGATGGCCTTACCTTAATTAAATATAAAAATAATTTAGGTTTTACCATGTATTGGATACATTTAAAACTGTGTATTTATTATTATGCCCATGGGTGTATGTAAGTGCAGTTGTAGTACGTACATACATATGTATGCATGAAGAATGATAAGTATATATACTGCAGATAGTAAGTAAGTATTTTGTTAGTAATAATATGAGGAGTTCTGATACTATCGTCTATCTTTCTGTCTGTCTTTCTACAATATATAAGTAGTATGACTTGAATTTAGTATTGACATACCTAGATGTATGTTATCTGTCAAATCGAAATGGTAAGTAACTTGATTTCATTTAATTCATTTGTAATTTTTATATGAATTCTTTTTTAATGTAGTTGCTTGTGTGTGTGATTTCGGACAAAATTTAGACTTTCTAGATTTCGAGGGATCCATTATAGTACAGTAATATATCTCTCTTTCTCTCTCTGTAGTACCTCTCACTCATTTAATATATTTCTGATTTACTGTAATATATAAAATTTGTTTTTTTTTTTTTTTGTTGGTTTGTCAGTTTTTCAGTGTTCATTCCCATTTCCTTTGCTATGTACGAGTATGTATATTATATAGTACTATCCTCTTCTCATCACCTTTACCATCACCATCCGTAAGTTGTTGTCTCTGTCTCTTTCTATTTGATTTCACATTTTGGCATTGTGGATTTGTCACCAATCTTTGTTTTTTTTGATTCCTTTCATTTCCTTCGTCTTTGTCTTTTTCATCTAAATATGTCTAAATTGTATATAGTTAAAATCACAATGTGGGATCGGTTAATTTGTTGCATTTGTTTCGTATTCACTATATACGTATATATTTAAATATATATATATATATATACATAGTTGTATATGTATGTACGATAATTCATTGTTGGTGTTTTTGGTTTTTTTTTTTGTTTGGTTGCAAATGCAAAAGTTTTCTAGCTAATAGATAAGTACATAGATACATATGAGCATATATTTACTATACTTATGTACTTACATACATCATCTGCAGAAGTACAGTATAATAGAACATTATATACTTGTAGTACTATATAGTACTTATGTAGTACTATATAGTATAGTTAGTGTATTAATATTGTAATTACATAAAGTCAGTGTTGTGTGTTGTAGTAAGTGGTATAAGAGTATAAGAGTTAAGTGTGCTACTGCATTTATAGATGTTGCTGTTGTTATTTGTAATGATGATGTTGATGGTGTCGTTGATGTTGTTGTTGTTGCAGTTGTTGCTGCAGCAATTGTTGCTGATATAGTGGACACTATCAGTGTTTATACTCCGGGTAACAGCCATTCTCCATGATTTGTCCGGATTGACTGTTGTTGCTGCTGCTGGTATCGCCGGATTGCTGCTGGAGCTGCTGCTGCTGATGTTGATGCTGCTGATGCAATTGGAGTTGATGAAGCTGTAATTGCTGTTGGCTTGTGTCTTGTTGCATAGGGATGCGGTTGCGCGTAGGTGGTTGAATAACACTTCCACTGCTTTCCGTCTCCGTTGAGGGTGGCGAGGGGTAATAATCCCTCTGACTTACATTTATACCATTTGGCACGACCCCCAAACCCATTATAGATGTGTTGTTGACTGCTTGAGCCGCTGTAGCCGCTGCCTGTGCCGCTGCAGAGGATTGATGATCGCCGTGGTGCTGGTGCGGATGCTGGTGGTGGATAACGGTACTCGTTGTAGCCCCCGACATTGGTCCGACGCCGCTGGATTGTTGGGAATCCGACATTGTGCCGGATAGCGGTTGCTCCAATACCACGACGGATACCACATCCTCACTCGCCCACCGGGCTAACTGTTGTTGAGCTTGAATAAAGTCATCACTAGAAAATAATAATCATAACAGGAACAACGATACACGGAATAACAAATCAAGTGGGGGACAACACAAACAAATCATAATCATAAAAAGTAAGTATATAGAAACAAACAAATTCAAGAAACAAAACGAAATGAAACGAAATGAATTGAAGTGAAGTGAACCGAAATAGAAACGAATGGAAACAATACATTTTTGACAATAAGAAAAATTAATCGAAAGAGAATGATCGAGAAACAAGTTGAGAAGATAAGTACAATAAAAAAACATGAGTAACAAAATCGATCGATAAATGTTACTTGATGTGATGATGATGAAAGTTCGATAAATCCATAAATTGAATGAGATAAACAAAAGCAAATGAAAAAAAAAAAATAAAAATATTGATAACAATAAGAATAAGTAATACAATATAACGTAGAAAGGTTGAGCGGGTGAGTACACACATGCGAGTGAGCATCGCATCATCATCAATAATACGAATTAAATTGAACAATGACCCTAACCGACCGACCGATGGGTCGAACTGAGTCTTGCGCTTATGAAGTTTCTAAATCTTGCTTGATGATGCGATAGATACCACCGTAAGAGTGCAAAAGCTAATTGAAATGAAAATAAGACGGGGTGGGGGAGGAGAACTAAAAAGCTCATTGAACACATTGAAGACAAAGCGGAAAGCAAAATTCAAAATTAAAAACAACTACGACAATAATAATAAGAAAAGAAAGTAATTTTAAGCAAAGATTGAGCAAGTGGCAAGCGGGCATAGATGAGGCGGGCGGGCAGTCGGTTGGACCTTCATTTGGATAGGCCAACGCGATCGCCGATTGCTGATGCTGCTGTTGCCTGCTGCTGTTGTTGCTGATTGAGATGTGAAGCGCACTTACCTTTCGCTATCGGGTGTTTCCTGCGGATCGAGTTGTCGCGCATCGACCACGGATCGTGGATCATGATGATCAGCACTTTCGTAAATGCCCTCGTCTGGGTCCTGGTGTAAGTGGGTATGCGACGAATGATGTGACGAGTGCGGACCGTGAGCAGGATGGCCGTGGGCATGGTGGTGCGCATGATGTCCGAATGCGTGCGGCGAATGCGATTGATGCGTGGTATGACGGCTTGCGGCCGTTGGCTGTCTGTAGCGACCGTAGGCGAAGCGCGACTCCTCGTCGGAGCGAGGCCGACAACGGCTGCTGTAAGACGGATGTATTGTTGCGGTTTTCTGTGATTGTGCTAATTGTTGATTCGAGCTGTAGTGAGTGGCAAGTAGCGAACGAACGAGCAGATGAGCAAACGAACGAATAAAATAACGAGCAAATGGAAGCAATAGAGCAATAGAGAGCATTTAAGAAAAATATATTATAAGTATCAATAATTTTTTAAATTAGTGACTTTGATTGATTAAATGATTGATTGATTATATTATATGAAATACGAGTTTATTTTGGTTTTGGGTGCCTAGTTATTCTGGTTAGGATTTTGAGTTAACAATAAATTAGAATGAATTTTATTTGATTTTGTTAACAGGAACTAAACTTTGAATTTATGTGTTCGATTTAATTTGATTAGAATTAATGATTTATGTAACCAACCTTTATCACACAAGATATTCCAGCCTGAAGCCTGCAAAAAATATTTAAAAATGACTTTTTTTAAGTTGAGAGAGTTCAGAGAGTTGAAAGAGAGAGAGAGAGAGAGAGAGAGAGAGAGAGAGAAGAGGAGTATATGCTGCTGCCAGTATACACCGATTATGTCAATGGACAACAGTTCACAACAAGTTACATTAACAATTATTATACGATTAGTACTTTACGATAATATAATCAGGTAAGTGACAAAAGCGGTAACTTCTTAACTAATTACTTGATTTTTTTATTACATCGTTTTTATATATTGCATACAATGAATTCATTTACATGTAAGTAAGTAAGTAATTAAGTAAGTAATTAGTACATAAATATGTATACGAACGAATGAACGAACGAACGAACGATTGATTGATAGATAGATATAATATTTAGATATACCATAGTAAGAATCTAGTAAGTAGTTACGAGTAACAAGTCGATTATAAGTAGTACTTAGTATTGTCTGACGCAATTACATGAATTACATAAAAGAACGACCGAGCGAACGAGCGATCGAACGAACGAACGAAGTAACGAGCAATTAAGTTATGTTATTAAGTAGTATAGTATACTCTCAGGCGGATTCGGTTACATTTTTGTATTATAATGTATAAATTTCTCACAGGATTATAAGTATAGTATTAAAATTACTCTATGATAAGCCATACTATATTTAGTATTATAGACATTTGATAAGAAGCATTTGGCTCTATATAACTGATATAGGGGGAGGTTATATTTTATAAAGAAGCGGTGGTCTTAGCCATTTTAGATGGTATCTATACTAAATTTGGTTTCAATACGAGACAATAGACACCTATAAAACTTAGAAAAAACTCTGCTTCATGAAATCGGGCAAAAGACATATATATATGTATGCGTGTGTATGGGTGTGAGAGTGTGTTGTTTTGGGATGCATATAGTATTGTATATGAATATACGTGTATGTACGAATAAATTTATGTAGTAAGTAGTACAATACATAAAAAAATAAAATAAAATACACATTAAGGAAACGCTTTGCGTTGCACTAACCCTTGAGAGGACTCACTACAAGCGGCGGAACTATCTAATCTATAGTGTCGATCGGCCTCCGTCTCAGACATGCGTATATCCTCTGAGCCACTGGGGCTCATATGACGTGACGAATGATGCTCTAACTGACGTATGAGGTCCTCAAGATTTCGTATACGCAGCGGTCCAGTTGACGGTGCATCGTCTTCATCCTGACCGAGTTGCTGTTGCAATGCCATTTGCGGTTGATGCAACTGATGCTGCGATCGATGATGATGCAGCAAAGCACTACTATGACCCAATGCAGCACCGCTGCTACCCATGCCACCGGGGCCAATGCCCATACTACTACCAGCGCCTCCAACACTACCAGCGCCAGCATCAAGTAACATAGTATGCTGTAAGCTGCTGGCAACTCCGATGCCGCTGTCACAGATATTTTCACGGGAGCTTGACTTGGAACCACTGGCGCGCTTATATGGCTCTGGTACATAGCTTAGTTGTGCTGTGGTGCAATCCTGCAGGGTCTTACGAAGCATCTCTTCGCTGAGACTACCGCTACCGACTGGCGTGTTGCCAGTGCCAGTGCCACGATGTGAGGCTGCATTGCGCAATGCCTCCAATATATCCTCATGATAACCATTGAGGGATTTCAGTGTACGCTCGACTTCTGAGGCAGCAGCACCACCGCTTGTCGATGCCAATGTACCATCCTGTGTGGCGATCAATTCTAGGTTGTCCGATTGACTGTCATCGCCCCATTTATCCTTTAGTTGCTCACCGTGCACTAGACCATAGCCGTGCTTCTTCAGGATACCTTTTTCTATAGAACAGCATATCATTATTATGGGTCACCGTTTCATTCGTTTGTTTTGGTATAAGTTTTTGGTAATTTTTTTTATTATTTGGAGGAAAAATATATAGAAAAGAATATAACGTGAGTCAAATGAAACGCTTAATTATCTTAATTATTTGTTAATTGTGCGTGCGTGCGTGCTTACGTGCGATTGAATAAGATACGAGTATCTTTTTGTTTTACTTAGATATATTGATTGTTTTTCTGAATAATTAATTGATTGACTGACTGCCTGTCTGACTGATTGATTGATTGATAAATTGTATGAGTTGAAAATTTGTTGTAAGTGGAAGGTGCTGTGCTGGGCTACATTGTGCAATATGTAATATTTTGCTTCATTAAATTATCTGCATAACTTATTGACGTTCATTGCCTTCTTTTTATTATAAGTATTTCATACAGGAGAACTGTGCTTTTAACATTTTTATGTATGTACACGTACATTCGAGCATACATTCTCCACCAAGGACATCTTCATTAAACTTATTGTAAATAGTTGATAGATTTCTTTATTTCATTTTTAATCATTTCATTTTCGTAACGAAATTGTGCATATGAAGAAGTTTAAAGTACTTGAAACTATTGAAGTACAAAGAGTGGAACTAACAATAACTAATAGGAATTTACATTTAACAGGAAAAACAAAGCTTTTATGGAAAGAAAATCAATTCAAAATACATATAGAGAATGTCAGCAATAACATTAAGTAGCAGTAACTTATCGGATGCAAAGATTGGCATTATATACTATATATGTACATATATACATAAGTATGTGTCTACATACATAGTATAAAGTGGTGGGATGTATGTAAGAGGATTTCCATTTACAACAAGGTACCTGTTTGGAGGTGTTCGCAAGCTGATATAATATTGTCTTTTATGCAGAAGGTCAATAGCACAACTGTTGAAGAGCGACTCCCAATGATGTTCCTATATATGATTCTTCAGTATTACCACTAGTAGATTCATAAATTTTGAATGCCATTCAATAATGAAGAAATTTTAAAGGCAAATCAAGTTACAAATAAAATCCTTACTTTTTGTAGGTATAATAATTTTGAATATTTTGGATAAATATTGTAAATTCAGTTACTAATACTTAATGCGAGGAAGCTGAAATGCATTGTACTTCATAAATTAAGTTTGGTTTAATTTGTTTTAGGCTGGACTGGACTGGGGTGGGTCTGGGTCTGGGTTATTTATTCTATGATAATTTATATTTTTTTTTGTTATTCTACAAAAATAAGTTTTATTAAATACAATAGTAAAATATTGTAATCTGATATGAATACACACACAATTATCTATCATAGTTTATTTAGTAATAGCAAAGAAAACACAGATAACGAACGAGTTACTATTAAAGCCATATATGTTTGCATGTAGTAGTAGTATCTGTGTAACAGTGCATTTGAATATATGTATGTTGAGTACGTTTATGTATGTTTTACTATGTACTTAGTATTATCAAATAGACAATTTTAAGACTAAATATCAATGAAAAGCACTAGTACAGTTAAATTTATTCTTATTCAATATTCAAATCAAATATTGCAATTTGATTGTTAATGAAAGTATGATAATGATTGAACAGCAATGAGTGCTAATGAAATTCAGTATGATAAATACGAGTATAGGCAAATATATAATAGTAATAATATGATATAAATGTGTGTGTAAAATCACTACCGAACAATATATCAATTCGATTGAATGATGAAGTGTATTGAGTAAACGAATGATTCATGGAATCATGTCCCCGCTAGTATAAGTATAAGTGCAATTGCTGTTCCTAAAAACATCTTAATAATGTAAGTATGTTGATCTATCTAATATATAGATATTATCTATCTGTCTACCTGTCTACTTGTCTGTCTGTCTAACTATCTAAGGTGACATAGTTTTTCAATTTTTACCAGATTATTAGGAATTGTAATATTTCGAATTTACTTGAGAGGCAAAAAGAGGTATAACTTCAAAATTGATATCTCGAGAAATGATCCTATCAATCCTGTGTCATATGATAGGGTATACCTCTTTATATTCTTCACGCAGTGAATAGTATCATAACTTTGTCATGAAGTTTGTAACATACAGAAGGAGACATCGGAGACCCCATAAAGGATATATTTCTTGATCTAGCCATGTCCGTCTGTCCGTTTGTCTGTCTGTCCTTCTGTATTTATTTGAATAAGTCTCTCAGTTTTTGAGCTATTTATAAGGAGTTTTTTTTTCACCATACGCAGTACATTTATCGGAATCAGCCGAATCAGACCACTAGGAGGGGTACCCCCCACACAAACCGTGATCCAAATTCATGTTCTTATTAGAGAAACTTTTTTGTTTTTTGTACTATCGACTTGAAATTTGGACATTATAAGATTCTTCCATATCCACAAACCATATAATTTTTAAGACCCTCGAACCACTAGGAGGGGTGTGAAGAGTATTACAACTTCGGCATAGCCAAAGTTCAAAGTTATTCTTTTTTTTAATTGTTTTTTTTTTATTAATTGTGATCTCTACATATAGTTAGTGATGGCACGATTAATCGAAATAGTCGACAAAGTACGATGAATCGTTTAATTTGTTGCAAATTACGATTAAAATTTAGCGGAAATTCGACTATTTTGGTGAATTCGATTAGATTTATCAAAAATTCACTAGAGGTCTTTGTTTTTTAAATAATCTGTTCAAATTTAAATTTAATCGATTAATTTGGAAAAGTTGGAAGGGGGAGAACCTTTTTTTTTCATCAATTAACCGATTAATGAGTTAATTTTTCAACGATTAATTGCAATTTATAACAGCTCGTTTCAATTAATAATTTAATTAATCGATTAACCCATAAATAATTTTTTTTGCCATCACTACATATAGTGTAACCTATTGACCTAGTCCCTCAGTTCTTGAGCTAAGGAGCTGACATTTTGAACGAAGTTTTCTTTTCACCTTATATAAGTCGAAATCAGCCAAATTGGACCACTAAGTGGTGCCTCCCAAACAAACCCAAATCCAAATTCATGTTGTTATTAGAAAAACTTTGTGTTTTATACTATGGAACTGAAATAAGGATACTATAAGTGTCTGATCTATATGCACCAACCATGTAAATTTCAAGACCTTCGGACATCTACGAGGAGTACCTCCCATAAAAAACATGAACTTAGACCAATTATCATAATATATAAAAGATGCGTGAATAGTATTACAATTTCGCCATAGTCAAAGATAATCTTCTTTTAACTAGCTTTATTAAATTTAAAAATGATTAATTTGGATAAGGAGGAGGAACTTTTTTCTCATCAATTACAAGATTAACCAATTAACCGCTCGTTTTAAGTCACAGCGGATTCTCCCAATGTGGCCCAGGGAACCGTAAAGTTTGGACAGCCCTGGTCTATACATTTCTTTTCTTAACTTTGGAAATCGAAATTTTAAAAATCAATAAAGCACTAAAATAGGTCAATTCTTTACACAATTATTGGATCAATTTTCAATGTACTCGTAGTATGATAGCAATATGATGCATAATTAAGATAACACTAAATTTGACGAATCAATTGATCAATCCAAAAGTGTCTGAGATGCTTGATGATCTTGTCTTATACTCTTTATAACATGGTTTTCAATGAAATACGAGAATGAGTTACTATTATAATAACATAAGAATATAATTTGTTTGTATCAGTTGATGATGTAAGATTTTTTTTTTTATTTTTTTTATTTTTTGAGAGAAAAGCAATGAACGTTAATAAGCAGCGATTTTGATGTTGGTATTGATATTACTGTACGAGTATTATGATTGAAAGTAATAATGATTGTGTGTTCTTAGCCTACACAACTAACAAATTTTATTCTGTTTAATATTAATAATTTTTTTCTTTTTATGGAAATATTAACCTGCGTGCGATTGCTCATCCTCACCACCACTTGTATAGCGACGTCCATGTACGCTTTTGTCCCTATGATAGAAAAATAGGAAAATAGATGTGACAGACACTTAGTAATCAGATAAATTGAATGATGAAACATATGTTATACAATATATTGCACTAAGTGGCAGTTATAGGTGGCATAAATATATTATAATATACATATATATTATATATATATATATTTACTAATAGTAAATGAATGGATGGTATGTTTACCTGAAACCAGCTTGATTGGCATAGACCAGTTTACTGGAACCATCTAGTGAGACTTCTTCAACAGAATGATGATTTGGGGCTGTTGCTGCCCCGCCATAACCCTTGGCAATAGGTTTCTTCGAATATGGCGGGTCATACTTCAATGTTGTTGTCTTGCGTCTGTTATTTGTTTTTGTTGTTGATGATGTTCAGGTTGTTTACATTTCATAAATCGATTGGAATTGATTTTGAATGTAGGTAGGTAGAGATCGGTCAGTCGTTCGGTTAATCAATCGATCGATTTATTTTGAGTAGATCACATCCATGGTTGCGGGATAGCGTGATTGCAATGCAGTTGTCCAACGGTTGTTTTCGTGTCGTTTGGTTTTAGGGTTGATTATGATTTTGGTATTTTATAGTATTTTTGTTTGATTTTTATATTTTTTTTTGGATTTTATTTATAATTTTTATGGGTTTTTCATAGAATTTTTTTGCAATTTATTTTTTTTTTTTTTGATTTTTTTAAGGTTATATTTATATATATATATATATATGGATGGATATATAGGTATATATACATATAAATATATATATATATATATATATATATGATTTTATATAGTTTTGGATTAGGTTTTTTAGTTATCATAGACATATATTTATAAACATATACATATATATATATATATATATATATATATATATAGACACATATAAATACATATATATATATGATGAAGTATGGTTAGTTGGATATATATATATATACACATATATAAATACATATATATATATATAGCATTATATAATAAAAATCGATTTATTTTTATGTTGGGATTGATTGGTTGATAGATTGTTTGGTTGATTGATTGATTGATTGATAGATTGGTTGGTTGATTGATTGATTGATTGTTTAATGTTAGACGATGTTGATTTTGAATTTGTTGTTTGTTGATTGATTTGATTTTTGATTTGATTTGATTTTGGTTGGTTTTTGGGAAACGAAAATTTAGTATGAAAAATTTTCAATTAATAAAAAATGTCTAAAGTTTATACAATTTTTTATTGAATTTTTCTTTTTTTTTTGTAGTGGTGTGTAGTATGTGTGTGTGTATAGAAATCATAAACAACAATTTGTTTATCTGTTTGTTTGTTTGTTTTGGAAAAAATTTGTGTGTGTTGGTTTTTACACGAAATTTACTTGATTATTTTATTATTAAATACTCAAAATAGTAGTAGTAGGTAATAGAAGAAATACAATATTAATAGTTAAATATTATAGAATGGAATAGATTAGAATAGAATAGAGTAGAAAAAGAGGTGCGTTTTGATTGAAATTTATAATAACAAAAACAAAAGCAAAAGTAATAATGATAAAAAAAAGTTACAATAAGAAGAAAATAATAATAAATAATTTATGAATCTCATACAAAATCTTTTATTTATTGTTTGTTTTTATATCCTTTTTTTCTGTTTTTAAGAAAATTTACAACGTTCAACATTTTTAGCAAAATAAAAATTAATTTTCTCAAGCAGAATCAATTTATTAAATTTTATACACATAAAAATAAAAAACAATAATAGAAAATAAGATTATAATATGTTATGTAATTAGAGATAAACAAACAAACACGACTTTTGTACAAACCATTTACAAGAAGAAAGTAGCAGTAGAAGAAGAAGAAGAAGTACAATAATAAATAATGAAAAACTCATTTGCAAAAATGCATTTTATTTAATTTCATTTTCAGTAAATTCATCAGTTAACATTTTTATTCTGTTGTACTAAGTAGTATATGCAGTGGCGAACAAAAATGATAAAACGTTGGTCACTTTTATACATTTTGGTTTGTAGGAGTGAATAGAAAAATATGATAAAAATACCAGAGGTTCCTTAGTTCATAAGCAAAAGATTCCTCAAGGAATGAGGAATGAGTCCAGTACAATAAGGATATAATCTCGGAATTCAGGATTATAAGCTGATTGATTGGTGAAAATCTTTGTTTGACATTTTATGCATTGTGTCAAAAGTGTCTGGTGTTGGCGTGTCAAGATTTTCAAGGTCAAATGTCATGAAAATCGGTTTGTTGCAAATACAATATCTTGTTTCCCGAGCTTTAAATGACAATTGGTCTTTGCCAATTTTTTATACTGTTAACTGTTATTGTGATCGAGAGCGAAGAGTGGGAAGAAAAATGAGTAAATGGAAATTTGAAATGAAAATTATGAAAAAAATACCAGGAACTTTTACCAGAAGATCAACAAAAACTCTTTGGTCAGTGAAATATATTTGTGCCTTGTATCCGCCATTATATCTTCCCCTGTAATTTGAGATACAACTAGCCATAGTTCTTTTAGTTCCTCTAACCTGGAGCATAGATAATTGGCAAAACATTATTTGGTTTTAAGAATCTACACTTAACTAAGTTGAATCAGTTAAGAATTAATATTTCTGTAAGAGTCCTGGTGAGAGGATTCCAAAGCATCATGCCTAGTCTCAAATTGATAGCAAAGTTATATTAGGCGATACAAAGGAATGAATACTTAAAATGTAAAAAGCTATGGGGTCTTATAAGAAAATACATACATACACAGATACATATTTTTTAAATGACTTTGTGGGTGCCATTTCGAATCCCAAGCAAGAAAAGATCATCCAGCTAGATGATGACCCAAAGCATATTGAGCATAAAATCCAGAATTAGCTCTCAGAGTCACCATCAGTCAGTTGAAGAAATAACCACCCCATAGTCCAGATCTCAGTCTGAGCGAAAATCTGGTTCTATTGGTGAAGGAAATGCTTCCAAAATTTCGATAGAGAGCCCACTACGGAAGAGTGCAGCATGCATGAAATAATTTTCCCAGTACCTTTGTTAACAAATTGGTAGAAAATATTCCCGAGAATGTGTAATGGCATAAAAACAACGGATTTTTGAACGAAATAAAAAAATTTTTCTGTGTTCAAAGATGCATAATTGAGTAAATGCAGGTAGCCCTGGATTTTATTTTTTAATTTCTCTCCCAACTTATTTTTCCCTAAAGTGACTTTGGGAGTCTTTTGCTTATGAACTAAGGAATACCTGTTATTTTTATCATATTTTTCTATTCACCAGTTTGCCTCCTACAAACCAAAATGTATAAAAGTGACCAAAATTTCTTCATTTTTGTTCGCCACTGCATATACTACTTAGTACAACAGAATAAAAATCACAATTTTCTATTCAGCCTTTCACTCACTTTTGTTTATTGTTTATTTAAAGAACATCCTAGAAATTAGTTGGAACGAAATGGAAATGGGAAATGAAAATAAGTTTTTCACACACTAAATTACTAAGATTATATAGCAAATCAGTTTTAGTAAAATATCTCAACTGTAGCAATCATATAAATTATGAAAAAATAGCTTTTTGCCTGCGACTCTGTACCCTGCGGTTTGGGTAGTTCTTGGTATACTACAGTGACATCCCAAATGAGTAACAATATTATAGAGTCTTTACTAGGCTAGATTTTGTCCCTAATCGATCGATGTTATAGCGATAACGCCGACTAATATGTGCTTTAAATTAATTTATTCAAAACAAACTTTATAGTATATTATGTAGGCCTTGCTAGTGAGTATAGTATATGGAACAAAAACTTACATACTTGTCTTCCGTAAAAAAATTCTCTAAATGACAGAGCAAACCGTAAACCATAAGTCAGTAAGCAGTGAAATCATAAGCAGACAGACGAGGAAAGCGATTATGTTCTATATTTATAGATTATCAGTTGCAGTTTCTGCAATACGAGTATTTGTAGCAAATATTTGAGATCTGCTAGTATAGGCAGTACATAAAATAAAAATACGTAAATGTTTAAGTTGAACCAGAAAGTTAATTATTTTCTTTCAGGGGAAATATGTATTTTTATACGAGTAAATTTCCGCCGTTTGGAAAATAGAAATCCCCATCAGTATATATGGTATATGGCAAGGTTGAATATCTGACAATACCAAAACTAATAATTGCACGATTAATCGAAAAGTACGAATAAAATTAATCAGAAAATCCCTTTGAGTAATCGTCTACATCGGTTAATTCGTTTCGGTCCTCGCTTTTTTAAAAAACTATACAATTTAGTTAAATTATTGATTATTCGGTTAACTGGGATGAAGTGGAGCAGTTCATTGGAGTCGGAGGACTTTTTTTGTTGTTTTTTCCCTCATCAATTAACCGATGTCAACGTTTAATTGCAATTAACCGATTAATTCAATGCTTTTTTATTAGTATTAGACATTTTGTATCTGGGCAACATAATATTTTTTTCGTGCGAAAATGTTGAGTTTTGTGATTCAGCAAGCAATTCCACATCGTTTCAAATCATTGGGAATGATTCAAAAGCAAAGTAATTGAATTCCATACATATGAACTGCAGCCAAGAAACTAGGAAATGCTTATAGTCACAGGTGATGGAAAATGAATCTACTACGATTACCCACGTGGCTATGCTTCATCTTTGACAGTCAGGTCGAATATTCAAATTGATATCTTATAATATGAGCCGAACGATGCCATTGTTGTGGTTCTCTTCCAAAAACAATTAATGAGATTGAACCAATCATTCAAGGAAAATCGCGGCCAGACATGGCAAAATTATTCTCAATTGGGAAGTTATACTCCACCCGCCGTATTGACCAGACATTGCCTCTTCCGATTATCAATTGTTCCCAGAGGTCGCAAATAACAGTCAACAAACATACATATTTTCAATGCGATCCACTCATTGAAAAACAGATAAAATTGCAAAAGACTCGGTTTCCCACTGCGCCGAACACTTAATTTTGCTGTGTCTATGTACTCTCTCAAATGTAAGTTTCCAGTTGAACAAAAACACAGTCTGTTAATCAATAACAATTTAAAAGGACATCATATATATACTTAAGTGTCTTTTTGTTGTTGTTGTGTGACGCAAGTTGAGTGAATCGAAACGAGAGAAAGAGAGAGAGAGAGAGAGAGACAGAGATAGGGTGCAAAATAATACAATAGCAAGGAATAACAGTGCAAATTGATTGAACAGTTTTTAATATTTTTTTCAAGAAAGGGATCATCGAAAAGCATGTGTGAAAAGAAACTGAAAACCAATAAAAAGAAGATTAACTTTGGCTATGCCCAAGTTGTTATACTTTTCACGCATCTTTTATATCTTCTGATTATTGTCCTAAGTTCATGTTATGTATGGTAGGTACTCCTCCTAGTGGTCCGAGGTTCTTGAATTGTACATGTTTTGGTGTGTTAATTTCAAGTTGATAGTAAAAAAAACATACCCATATAGTGGTCCGATTCGGTTGATTCTGACAAATGTATTGAGTAGTGCGAAAAGAAAGCTTCATGAAAAATTTCAACTTTCTAACTGAGAGACTAGTTTGCATACATAGAGACGGACATACAGACAGATGATCATGGCTAAACCAACTCGTCTCATCGGATCAATAAAATATACGAGTATATATACTTCATGGGTCTCCGATGTAACCTTCTGTGTGTTACAAAGTTCATGACAAACTTATAATACAATTCACTGCGCGAAGAATATAAAAAGTGTGTTTGGTTGAATGAAACAAAAAAACAGAAAACAGAGTTGAAGGTTGACAGTGATTTGCAACGTCTACTCGTTCCGAACGATGACACATGTACTGTCTGAGCCGAACCAATAATTGTGTCGACATATATGCTGTCAGAAAGATGGGAAAAAGTAGTGGACAATCCTTTCACAATAAATGTAAATTTTTTGATTAAAAACAGCAGAAATTGATTTGTATTCCCAGTAAGTTTTCAGTTCCGTCCTGTTCTTTGTTGTGCAAGTTATGAAAATCTTTAACAGAATAGCAAAATTTGTTTTTTTGTTTTCCAACATTGATGAATTGGAGAAACAATGAATCCATTGTCTCAATTCAGTTGCTTTAGTCCCCTTTTCAACAAAGATTTCATTGCTAGGTTTTCTTTCATTTTGAAGTGTTAATAACAAAACACACGCAAACAACATTTAATATTCCCACTTGGTACTCAGAAACTTAATAATACAAAATTATTTCATTAAGAAAATGCTAAGAAATTTAAAATGCATTTTTGAAAGAGAAACTGATAAGAAAAAAAAAAGAAAAATAAAATGAAAAAAAAAAAGGTAAAACGAAATGATAATAGAAACACATATTGCATATACAATACATAATTAAAAAAAAATCTTTTTGTTTTGAAATTGGATTCATGAAAAGCATTTTTACAACACGACAAAACATCAATAATATAAAAAATATTGAAGATAAATATTGTATTTTTTTTTTTTTTTGTGGATGCAAAAGAGCAACAGGAAACGCCTTAAATTTCATTGTTGTTTTGATTTGTTTTCAGTTTTAACTTTTTTTTTTGTGGTGTTTTCCATTTATCAGTTTTAACTTTTTTTTTTGTGGTGTTTTCCATTTATCAGTTTTTCCATTTATTGCATAAAATGCAAAAATGAATGCCAAAAAGCATTAGGAATTATTGAGTATATTGTACAATAGTAGCATTGTTGGGTATTTGGAATTGTTGTAGTCAATTGAGAGGTGTATGGATGGAGCTTAATAGTAGTAGAAGTATACAATAGGAAATCAATATTTCTGGAGAAAGAGTATGTTGTGTATATATGTGTATGATGTGTGACTTTGTGTGTGAAAATAGAAAAAGTAGCAAGTACAAAATGGCTTAAGTTTGCCACAATGATTGCTGTGTTTGATTTTTGATTTGTTTTGTGTGCTGTGTGGCAGATACTCGTATGTACGAGATGTTTCTATGTTTGTGTACAATACATGTGTATTGTTGAGCGAAAGTTTGTATGTGTGTGTGTGTGTGTGTGTGTGTGTGTTATTGTATGTGAATGTTAATACAATAAATACACAGATAAAAATTCAAAACAATAACAAATTGATTTAAATGTTTTTAAATGTGCATTGATTGTAATGCGTTAGTTTTCGAAATGAAATACATTCGATTCAATTCAATTCGATTTCGATTCAATAGATTCGATTTTATATATATATACACACATGTATATATATATGCATATACGATACGATACATATATAAGAATTCTTGTTGGGGCTCTGCAGAAAGCACCACCATTGCGCAAACAGACTGGTTCAACTAGTTGATTATCAAGCACAAAAAATGATCCTAATTGTAACTTGAAATTGTTCTTCTGTTTTCATCTTTATTATTTGTTTTAGGGGTTTTCATGATGATAATGATAGGGAATATACCACATATACATATCACAGGATAAATGCAATGAATCTTCTTAGTTTTCTATTATAATTCTTTGTAGATGAATGTTGATGATGATGACGATGAAGATTATGGGAGAAAGATTAGTGAACAAAAGATCCTAATGAGAGAGAAGGACTGAAGTGATAGAGTGGAGTGGAGTGGAATGGATTGGATTGGATTGGAATAGAGTGGAATGGAGTACGGCAGTGATAAATGAGTTAATGATAATGATAGTGATATATATATATATATATACATTAATAACTTAAATTGGAATGTCTTTGAAGGGCAGAGTTTAAAACATTTTCATATGACATTTTTATATATTCTTCTTCTTTGTTGTGTCTGAAGACCTAAATCACTAGATATACATATAGTAGGTATATATGGTAATGTATGTACTAGTAGGTATGTATGGTGGATAAGTAGTACTTGTATTCTACCAGGTACTATTGTCTATGAATATTTCATTCATTATTCACTCACTGATAAGTGTTTTTATGTGGCAAGTGAATGAATGAGTTGAATGTTTTTGGGATGTAGTTCTAGTTCTATTTATTTTGTAGAGAAATTATCACAACCAATTATCATAATTTGATAAGTTTACCATAGTTTAGTTGTACTACTACAATAAATTTTTGTAATAACATAGTAATTTCTCATTGGGATACTTATCAATTTTTGTGGAATTGATGTTTTTGTGATATGAAATGTTGCTGTTGTAGTTGTTACTGTAATTGTAATTGTTGTTGTTCTGGTTATAATTTCTGTAGTCTATTAAAATTTTGTATACAAATTCAAAAATCATCTAATACTAGAGAAGAGATAAATATAGTATGTACGAGTATATAGATAGATTGACTGACTAAGTGGAAAGAGAAATAGATGGAGAGACAGAGAGTGAGAGAGAGAGATAGAGAGTGAGAGAGATAGAGAGAGAGAGAGAGAGAGAGAGAGAGATATAGATAGAGAGAGAGAGAGAGGGAGAGAGAGAGAGGGAGAGAGAGAGGGAGAGAGAGAGAGGGAGAGAGGGAGAGAGAGTGATAGAGATTGAGATTGTGTATCATATCATATACACATAGATAATTCTAGACATGGGTGGGGTAGTGTTGGTAGTAGAGTAAGATTAAAAGGATTCTTTATATTAGAAGTAGTAGTAATTTTAGGTATATAGTGGAGTTGTAAAAGTAGTAAAAGTAGTGATAGACAGTGGGTGGGTGGTGGTGATAAATGACAATTTGCAAATCACAAAGTGCAAAATGAAATTAACAAGTGCAAAAATATAAAAATAATAAAAAAAAATATAAAAGTAATAATACTTCCTATAGAATTTGGTAAGTACTAAGTATGAAAAGTAAGTAACAACAAGGAAATGAGTTACAGATAAAAGGAGATATACAGAGAGACAGCGAGAGAGAGAGAGAGAGAGAGATATACAGAAAGAGAGATAGATGGAAAAAGAGAAAGAGAGAGAGAGGAAGATAGAAAGTGTGTGTGTGTGTGTGCGTGTGTGGGTGAGACACAAAGAACACAATTTTTACACATAAAAGTAACACAAAAATAATACAGAAATTTTCAAAAAACGACAACAAATAAAATAAGTAAGTACATACTTGTACATAAGTTGTATGTAAACAGAAATATCATAAGAATAGTAGTAAGAAATAAGAAAATCTTGTACTTAGCTACAAATCTTAGTTAATAGTACGAGTATTGAAGTTTTTGGATTGAATACTTTTTCAATTTTCAATTTCATATTCTTTTTGTCGATACATTACATTTTTTTTTAAGGAATTTTTGGTGTTTTGGATTTTGGATGGGTTAATTGGTAATGGATAATCCCAGTTATGGGTGGATTGAATTTCTTTTTTGTGCAATTGAAAATTGGAATTGAGCAAAAGGAAAAGCAAAATCAAATCACTCATCATCATAACATACTACATACAATTACTTATTGTAATAATATACATATTTTGTAATAATTTTGTTTTGATTTAATTTGATTTGCTTGTTCCTGTGCCTCCCTCTTCTACATCATTGTAATTATTAACTAGTTTTTGTTTTCTTCTATTTTTTTTTAAGGATTTGAGGATTTAGATTATTTTGGATTGAGGATAGTAGCTGGCGAATAGTGAGCTATTAGGTCAAAGGTAACTAAGGACTAGATAGTACTAGGATGAGATTGGTTAGTTTGATTTGATTTTGGGTTTTTCGGATTTGGGTTTTGGGATTTGTTATTGTTGTTGTTGTAGTAGTTGTAGTTGTTTTGATGTTGTGATGACTTCTTTGATTGATTACTGCTTTTCAACTAACCTCAGACACAGGGAGAAGTTTCTATGTACTACAACTGACCTGTAGCACAATGCCATAAAGGTGAATGTTATAAAAACGAACCCTACAACTGACATTAGAACACCGACTAGGAACACTGTATTTGAGCCATGGTAGTTCTCTATACGAGCAAATAAAGCATCATCATTCACAATTTTGTGGTTTTTGGTTTTTGTTTTTGTTTTAGTTTTTGTTGATTTTGATTATTGTTTTTTTGTTTTTTTTTTTTGGAGAAATTTTGTGATATTTTTGTTATGTTTTTGTTAAGTGTTATGTATTGTTATGTATTTGTTTTGTTATAGTTTTTTTTTTTCGAAGTACAGTATATGAGTGTGAATATAATAAATAATTTAATAGATAATATAGATAAAGAAATGAATATAATTGAAAGATAGACAGATAGATGGATAGACAGATAAATTGAATGAGTGGTAAATAGAAAGATAGATAGATAGATTGATAGATATGTAAATAGAGATAAACATAAACAAATTGATATGTATGTAAATTGTGGACGTCATTTTTTATGTACAAATGCAAATGTGAATTTTATTTTTATTGATTTATTTTTTTTATTATATTATTTTATTTTGTATTTAAATTAATAATTTTTTGCATTTAGATTAATTCATTGTTTCATTGATTGATCGTTTGGAGACCATTGTTAAAGTTGTTGTTGTTGTTACATATATATTTTTAAGGAAATTTGGGTTAACAAAAAATTGTTCATAGTTGTTCACGTGTTGTCGTGTTGTTGTTGTTGTTGTTGTAGTTTAGTTGTTTCGTTTGTTGTTTGGTTATTTGATTATTATTTGGTCGAGTGCAATATACGTGAGATATGGCAATCGATCGAGCGATTGAGCGTTTAAGCAAGCGAACGAGGAGTAGGGGAGAAAAATAGATAAAGAGAAAATTTTGTGTTTCTTTAGAGAGAGAGTGAGAATTTGTTAAAATTTGGTTTGGTTTTTTTTATATTTTTTATATTTTTTTTTTAAATAACTAAAGAAAGAAAGTAAAAATGACAATGGTAATCATCATTAGAATCATAACTTGGTACGAGTATTTAGTAGCGTTGTAAGGTCGCGAGTGCATGCCTGCCGTCGGTTCACCCTGCGTATCTGACAGCGTGCTTGCCTGTCTGCTTGACTGCATGCGTGCTGCTTGAATGAATGCATAGGTGCTTGTTTGCGTGCGTGCGCGAGTGGCAGCTTAGCTGCGTCACATAATAAGTATGACTTTACTGTGATTAAAGTGTGACAATGCGTTTGAACTCTTTTAAATTCAATTGATTGATTTGATTCATTGGTTATTTTCATTATTATTGTCATCATCATCTTCATCATTATTGTCTTTGTTATGTGTGTTGTTGGTATGCTGTTAGTCTCACGTAATTTTCTCGTCGTTTTATTTCTATGTACAATATTAGGTAAGTAAGTTTTTATTTATATGGTTTTTAATTTTCTATGTGTGCCTGGGTGGGTGTTTGGTGTTTAGCTGCTTGGGGTTGTGGGAGTGTAATTTTTCTGCTTTATTAATATTTTTTATGATTTTTATTATTTGTTAATTTTTTTTATTTTTGTTTGTTTTTTGTTGTTGTTGTTTTTGGGATAAAAAGCGTTTTAAAATTGAAATACAATATAACAGCGTTTGATTTTCTGTGCATCTACAGTATTTGTTATTTAGCATATTTTCTTCATATTTGTTGATTTTCCAAAAGACTGCAAAATGAAAATCAAATTTGTATGTCGAAATTCTTTAGAAAAGTATAAGCATACTGAGTATATTGCCTCATCTATTATCAAAATGTGAAACACTCGGTATTAGTTTGTATTAAAAGTTTAAATTATGCTGATGCTTTTTATAAATAAGACTCCTCAACTGGATCCTGTCAAATGCTCATACATACTGGTATATTAAAAGTTCATTTGTAATGCAGTTCTCAGTGATGAAATGTAGTACTCCAGAGTCCCCGATATGTGCATAATACATAATAACATTTTAAGTTTTGAGACCAAGAAATTCAATGAATTTTCAATTCCATTCCATTTCATTCACTATACAATATTCAAGTGAGTATTAAGTAGTCACAACAATTGCGATATTAACAGTATCTGGTAAAATAATTTGTCATATTTGAAATTTGGTGTATTTCGGAATTTTGAAATCTTTTGGAAAAGCATAAGCGTTTTCTTTTCTTTTATAATAGAAAATTCACTTCACTCACTCACATCACAATCTGGTAAATTTGAAATTAGTTTAGTTTTTAGTTTATGATGAAATGTATGAAATGTTGCATGAGTTCAACACAAAAATCAAAAAGAAAGAAAGAGAAAAAAAAACTCATATGAAGGAAAGAAAATATTGTTAGTTTGATAAAAATAATAATGAAAAATACAAAAATATAAAAAGAAAAAATTAAAAGAAACAAAAAATGTTTGATTTTTTTGTTGAGGGTATTTTTTTTTTTTTTTGGGTATTTTTTGTATTTTTGGTATGTACACTTAATACGAAAATATATTATTAAGTTGCATAAAGATACAGACAACAATCACACACAGAAAAGTACATCGATTAATATTGCCAATACTCTAATTAAACATCAAGATAAATATTTATTTGGTTATACGAATAAAGTAATAAATATAAGTACGTGGCTGCTAAAAAAGAAACACAAACTGCAAAATGGAAATGAAATTGTCAGTAGTATATTTCCAAAATCATCAATGGAAGAGCACTCAAAATTTTGTAAGAGTATGTCCTCTTTGTCTTATAAAGTGAATAAATTATCTTTGACTATGCCGAATTGTAATACTCTTCATGCGCCTTTTTTATCTTCTGATTATTGTTTTAAGTTTAGGTGTTGTATGAGAGGTACCCCTACTAGTAATCCGAGAGTCTTGAAATTTACACAGTTGTTGGATATGGGTCAGATACTTGTAGTGAAAAACCTCAAGTTGATAGTGCAAAAAACGTAAAAGGTTTTCTATTAAGAACATGAATTTGGATCTGGGTTTGTATGGTAGATACCCCTCCTAGTGGCTTGAGGGTTTTGAAAATGTTGTCGTTGGTGGATACTTATAGCGTCCAAATTTTAAATCGATAGAATAAATCGAAAATGTTTTTCTTATAAGAAAATGAATTTGAATTTGGGTTTCTACAGGAGGTACCCCTACTAGTGGTCCGATTCGGATGATTCCGACAAATGTATTATGTATGGTGAAAAGAAAGCTAGTGAAAAATTTCAGCACTCTAGCTCAAAAACTGAGGGACTAGTTTGCATACAGACGGACAGACGGAAATGGCTAAATCAACTTGTCTCGTCGTGCTGATAAAGAATATGCATATATATATATATTGGGTCTTCGATGTCTCCTTCAGTGTGTTACAAATTTGTAATACTATTCACTGCATGAAGCCACAGTAGTATTGAGCCAACGGATATGGCAGGGTCAAATTTGTGTAGAATTCAATAGAGATTTTTGACTGACCACCCAAGTCTACAATATTTAAGGTATAAAGATACACAATCGATGATCATTGTGAATTTATTCTAACATTCTACAATGTGTTTTTGTTTGTTTTCATTAATACTTGAATTCAAAAAAATGGAATAAAATAATTACATTTCGATTCATGTATTGCAGCTTCTTTTCGCAGCCATGTAAATAATAAAAAAAAAAACAATAATAATAATTTAAAGTATAAATTAAAATGATTTTTGTAATTATAATTTATGCATGAAGTAAAACAAACAAAATGTGATGAAGAATTACGATAAGTACAATATAAAATATACATACAGATGAGAAAGATACATATACATACAATATAAAGATACTAAATGAACGAATCAACCAACCAACCAATCGACCGACTGAGTAAGCGACCGAATGATTGATTGACTGACTGGCTGTCTGAATGTCTCTGACTGTCTGACCAGAACAGAACAGCGCATAATAAAACACAAGACTTGCAATATTTATATTATAAAGGACACATTTACAAGAGTACAATTACACAGAAACAAAAAAAAAAAAAAAACATTTATAATTATATTGTAATAATGATATTAGTAGAAAACTTGAAAGCGTTTCAATTTTATACATACACGTATATGTAAGTATATGTTGGATACATAGATACAGATACATACATACAGACCGATACAAATACATTCAAGCACACTTCATTATTAGATACATGATATAAACTTTATTTGTTTTTGTTTTTTGCTTTTATTTTGTAATTATTATTAGATTGAAATATGAGACTTAATAAATTTTTTTTGTTTTTTTTTTGTTTTGTTGTTATTATAATTTTTTCTTTTTTTTTGAAAGGACAGAAAACCAAGCAAAGTATCTTTTTCTTTTTTTCTCTATTATAATTGTGATTGTGATTTTTCTTTTATTGCGTGTAGTTTAAATTTTATAAATAAAAAACAGATATAATTTTAAATAAAAAAAAAAAAAAAAAACAAAAATAGAAAATAAAAAAGAAAATATAATTTTGTGATAGTAGTATAGAGAGAAATTAATAATACGCACCATTGGATTTGTAGAAAATTAAATATTTAGAATTCAATTTCATTTGAATTTTTGTTCAAAATAAGAAAATATATTCACAATGTTCACAATTAGATAGATAAAATATCAAAACAAAGGAAATTAAAAAGAATAAGAAAAAGAAAAAGAAAAAGGCAGGGGTGGGGTGTGGTGTTGTGGGGGAGTAAACAAAGAATCATCAAATGTTTCCATTGAATTGGAATTTAAAAAAAAAAAAAAAAATACACGTATGTACATTGTATTTCAATGATAATCTTTAATTCAATTTTGTATGCAAACACACAGTTTAAAGCAAGTGCACTGACACAATGCACTTGACAATTTACAGAGATGAACATCAAAGGAGATTAAAATTCCTTCCTCATAATTTTAGGTAAAGAGTATGTAAGTAAATTCTTATTGTTTGATTGCTGCATTGTGTGAGGAAATGCAATTCAATTTGAATCAACTGAATTCCATTCCATTCAGTTGAGTTGTTTGCTTAAATTTGCTGATTCTTTGTTTTTTGTTTTTAAGTTTGGATTTTGAATTGTCTTTTCGATTTCAGGTAAGTAGTAGTGGATATAATAATATATAAGTACATACAATAAAAATTCAATTGCTTGATCAAAAGGATTTGATTTTGATTGATTTTGGAATTTGCTAATTTTATGCTTGATTTAATTTAAAATTTGATTTGATTTGTTTGTTGTGAATTGGTTTTTGTTTTTTGTTTTTGGATTTTGTGAGACTTGCTTGGTACTCTACCTGTAACAAACGGCCAGTGTTGCAAAACTAATGAAGACACATTTGACGATAACGGTTAAAATGATGACCATGGTTAATGTGCTGATCCTATTTTGGTCAGAGGTGCCTGTAATGGTTTTTTTTTTTTTTTGGTATTGTATTAGCGATTTTTCTAATTTTTTGTTTGTTTGGTTGTTTAATTGATTGATTGATTGTTGCTGTAGTTATTGTTGTTGATTATATATTATTCCAGTCACAATGTTAGTTATTTAGTAATAATAGATTAGTATAAACATACATAAATCAGAATACTTAGTGTGTCACTTCTCTTTTGCAGAATACTAAGTATATAAAATTAAGTCCAATTATCAATTAATGAATGAATGAAAGAATATATTTACTTATCATATTGTATATGTATGAGTGTAAATTACTTTATAGGAAATGAAACAAGTAAGTATAAAATTTTATTTATTTTTATGATATCAAAAATGAACTTTGATGGTGGTTTTGTCATTTGTTGTTGTTGTTGTTTTTGTCGTTGCTTTGTTATCGATATCATTGTCCATATGATGAACTCTATTTTTCTATTTTTATTGTGTGTTGTCTTTTGTCATAATTTGTTTGTTTGTTTAATTGATTATTGATTGATTAGTTGATTGTCATTATGATGATTACCATTTGTCAAATTCAAGAATATTATTTTCTATTAATAATCATAATAATTGTAATAAAGACTAAAGTTTAAAGAAAAAAATTAATAGAAAATTAAATTAAAAGAAAATGCAACATTTTACAACACTGGAGACGTTCAACTGCAGGCAACTTGATATCTTTAGTACGAGTATCTTTGCTGCATCATTTTCATGTTTCCATTGGATCACTTGGCTGGCACTGCCTTCTTCACAATCTAATGATTCTACTATTGATTAAAATTTTTAATTTTGTTTTCGGTATTTCCAATAAATTCTGAATGTTTTATTGTTTTTTTTTTTTTTTAGAAGTTTATGCATCTTCCTGATGGTTACTGTTACTGTTGCTGTTGCTGTTGCTTTACTGATGTTTGCTGCTCATGTTGAAGAAGTTGTTCATGACGATGCTAATAATCTTACCATAGGGCGTCTCTTTTTTCTCCATTTTGATTGTATTCTCTGGTGTGGGAAGTGCTTCCGTTGGCAGTGGTGTAGTCAATAGGACGACAGTGCTGCAATCAGGGCCACCCCAGCCCATGTCGCAAAAACATCGATTTGTATTTGTGCAGACCTGAAAAGAAAAATGAAAGACGCAACCATGGGGAGCAAGGGAGAGCACAGGGGATATCATAGGATCATATGGAAATTAGGAATGTTGTTGGTTCCAAGTTAACGAAAATTTAATGAATTAATTTATTTATTTGTCAATTCAACCAGTTTCCATAATACAAAAAGAAAACAATAAAAAAAAAAACACAAAATAAAGAAAAAAAAATTAAAAAAAAAATAAAAAAAAAATAAAAAGAAAAAGAAAAATATGAGAGCATGTGAGAGAAGGTGAAAGATATAACTATCTATACAAAATTATAAGATACATACGCCGCGGTCTGAGCATTCCTGTCCCTGTTTATTTGTTGGGCATTTGGTCTGATCGATATGCGGAAATAGACTGACGCAGGTCTGATTCAGACAAATCAGATTGTCACCACATGGTGTGCCATCCTTCACAAGGCCATGTTCATGGAATTCTTGACCAGCCGTTCGACAAAACGTACACACATTTAACGACCGAATGACCCTTTTTGTTTAAGCACATTTAATCATCAATACTCACATAATATGCTTATACTTATGTAGAACATATTCATTAATTACTTACTTGCATTCAAACTCATTACCCTTGATAGAGATAATGGTACGTGAATAAAGCTGATCAATGCCTTCACTGACTGGCTGACGTTCGCCCTCTTTGCATTGCAGTGTGCCACATTGTACATTCCTGTAAAGATCAAATGAAATTGTCAATAATATTATCTAAATAGTATCATTAGTTTCTATCTGTATTAGTGCTACTCACTCTGGTTCACATTTAATATAGTGATCATTGCCATCGCGTCCACAGTGTCCGTTTATAGAACCCTTCGAATTGAATTGCTCATAACATTGGCGATCCGCAGCAGAGCCACCATAGCCCCAGATGGACTCACACTGCAGATTTAATGTTGGACAATCACCTTGAAAGCAATAACCTAGGGCAAAACACACACGAAAACCATATTCAATTTAACCATGTTTTGCAAGATATTTAATATGGTATTCCTTTACCTGAAATGCCCAATTTATTAGTGCCACACGGTGAGCCATTCTTCTTATAGACATCGGACGGACACTGGCCACTCTCACCGTCACAGTATTCAGGCAAATCACATTCATTATGTGAGTCACGACAGATGAAATCCTTGGGGCGTAACTGTATTACCCAAGATGAAAAACATTATTAGATTATTGTAGTACTTGTAGTTGTTAAAGAGAAAGGAAGTGGCCAAGGACGTGGGAGAAAAAGTGTTGAAATACATACTCGACATTGATCGCAGCAGGTGCCACTTGCACATTGTGCTTCTGATTTAAGTTTACATGTAATTCCATCACAGCATGGATCTAGTGCACACTCTTCGAATGTACCACAATCGCATTCCTCATCCTCTTCGATAACTTTATTGCCACAATTGCGACGCAATTCAATCTACATTATTACACATAACAGGTTAATTAGGTTATAATTGTACACAATAACCTTGGTTTCGTCTACTACTAAAGTCGGATGATTTGAAAATTGATTTACTCACCTCATTTGGTTTGTTAAGCAAACAAAGACCGTGGCCTGTGCGTAACGCATCAATGTAGTCTTTCTTGCTGCACTCAGAGAATTTATATGGCTGGACATTCTCTTGACCAACAATCGATTGAGCCATTATGCAGCCATGCCAATCACGACAAAAACATTCCTCACCTGATTGACAATCAGAATCAAAATTAGACTCACAATTAGAAGTTGTACATGGTATAACAATTGTATGTTTTTTTTTTTAAGTGTACTTACGTCCATCATCGTGACCCATGCCAATGTTATGTCCAATCATGTGCGCCATTGTACCAGCCAGCAAATGAGGCTCATAAACATTTACATCGACACTGATGCCAACAGCACGTGGCGTACAAACTGTTTCCGGTACTGCCATTCCTGCTTCGCCTCCGGCAAAGTTTTCACCACTGCACATTAAATTCATAAGTAAGAATAGAGAAGAGAAGTGAAGTAAGGTGAAGAGAAGAGGAAATATTTAATAAGTGATAATGTCATCTGACATTTGACTAGTGACTTACGATAGCAATTGTGTTGTGTCGCGTTCAATTTGGAAAAGATTTCGCGATGTGTAATCATTAAAGCTCGATATCGCCTTACTAATGTCCTTGCCGCCATCAATGACCGCTTGATTCTTGCCCCAAGTCTCAATATAAACCAACGAGACACGTGTATTTAATGTACGAAAGTACTATGGACCATAAAAATAATGGGAAAAAAAAATGACATATTAATGGATTTGTTAATTTTTTATCACAATCACAATCACCATCGGCATAGGCATAGGCATCACTTACCAGATCCGCAATATTGGCAACCTGTATGGCATCATGAATGACCTCAGCCCTTGTACTTCCATTGCGCTTCTCGAACATGGCCTTGTCGACAACTATCGCTGTCTCAATGTATTTGGTTGCTTCGCGTACATCACGTTTATAGCGTCCGGCGCCATTTGGATGCACTTCATCAACATCGACAACACCGGCGGATATATGTTTTGTGCGACGCAAACGCCATGAATCCAAATTACCCATATTGGCGCATCCTTTATTAGCTTTAGTGCGTGCTTCAAAAATGACATGAGGATGTTTCTATAGAGAAAAAAAAAAAAACAGAAACGGAAACAAAAACCAATTCATCAATAATATATTTTAATTAAATGATCATAATTATTCAATAATTTAAGAAAAAGTTTCCATAAAGTCATTCATTCATATATTCATGCCATTGATTAACATACTCGTACATATTCATTATGCATTTCCTATAAATTTTATTATTATATTTCATCGACTGTAAAATACAATACACAGAAATCCTATTGAAATTGAATTGAATATGAAAATACATAAAATTTAAAAAAATTTGAGTGAATAATAAACAATGAATGAAAGGATATCTATGTATAATATTCAATTGAATAATAAATAACTATTGTATTTGAAAAGCGATTGATTAGATATGTATTGGGTTGATCGAAAAGTACCGAAAGTATAGTACTCTCCATTATTCTTCCTTAGAGAGGACCAACATTATTTGTACCATCAATTAAAGGAATTTCATAAGAATTAAAATAATATAAATGATAGTGCAATATCAAGGTTATAAGATAAATGTGGTGCGGTACACACCTTTCCATTAATATTTGCTGGGTGACCAAACTAAATAGTGTCAGAGTGAATAAAGATTAGACAGCGTTTTTCTTATGGAATGAATCTATGAATCTTATCATAGAAGACTGACCTTCGGTTGATGGTTATCATCTGCTCTTGCTTGCCTCTGAGATGCTTCATCATGTGCCCCTACTTAAAGTATCAACAACAAAATGCGCTCAAACATTTAACACGGAAATGTAGGTTGTCATGTTCTCCAGTAATTGCATTACAATGAATTAAACTCATGAGGTAACTTATCTTGTCGTTCATCTGAATAAACGTCTCAGAAACAATAAATAAAAGCTAAAATCATATGCATTATACTTGTAATAAAAGCATAAAGTCAGTCTCCTATTGAATTGAATAAAATTAAAATTATACAAAAAATTGTATCCAAGATCCTTGGAACTATCACAAGAGCACCATGGTATAAATTAACTAAATTAAAACAACTATGTGTTTCCCTAAAGCTGCACTATGTACATTAAGATAATGGGATATTACAATTATTTTAATTTAAAAATCATCAATCTTGAGCAGCATTATGTGCTTTTGTGAGATTAACTGTCATTGTCATTTCTCAACATTAACTAGCTAAGTTATGTTAACTTATATCTAGAATTAAGGTATTCTATATGGAAGAGTATGTGCCCAGCCTTTTTGCTTATTTAGACCCTCATAAAGTCGAGGCAATCCCTTCGTCTGCCTTGGATGGATGCATAAATGTTAGTACTATATAGGAGTTAAACCCTAACTTTCTTGTTACTTATATTTACATAGAATATAGTAGTATGGTAAGGAACAAGCAAACAACTTAAAACAAAAATAGCGAAAATGCATATTCATATGTATTAGATGTACAAATAAGTTTTAAGGGATTTTCTAAAGTTGGCAAAACTAACATTAAATCGCATCGGACGATATGGCCACTCTATCCATGCAAAAGCACCGCCTAAAATCAGTATGTGCCATTTCGCTGAAGTGTAAACAACAAACTTTCTTTTTTCTCTAAACATGTCAACTTTTGTGCCGACAAAAATCAATTTGCGGGAAGCGCTGCTTTTTAGGGTTCCGTACCCAAAGGGTACAAATTTGCATACATTGTGTTAAATCTTGTGCGATGGTACGGAATCCGCCGTGTGCAAGTCCGACTCACACTTGGCTGATTTTTGTTTTCATTTGAAGAAAAGTGCAGCTGATGGACATGGATTGCTGTGTGAAGCATGTGGGGAATATACTCCATCAACATGTGAGTACTGGTTCTGGCGATTTTGACACCAGCGACAAGGAATGCAAAGGCAGGGCACTAAAGTTTGAGGACGCTGAGTTGGAGGCGTTATTGGACCAAGATTCATACCAAACTCAAAATGATCTTGCGAAAACCTTGGAGGTGACAACAAGCAATTTCAAACCATCTCATAGCCATGGGTATGGTGCAAAGACTAGGCAATTGGATTACTTATGAAATCAAGCCAAGAGACGTCGAAAGTAGGAAAAAGTGCTCCAAATGCCACTACAGCAACCCAAAGCGCAAAAAAAAACATGGGGTAAGCGTGGTCATGCATCAACTTCAACGGCCAAACCGAATATTCATGGCAAGAAGCTAATGCTGTGCATCTAGTGGGATCAGCTCAGATTGATCTTCTATAAGCTGATCCAGCCTAACGAAACCATCACTGGGGATCGTTACAAACAATATCAGATGCAATTGAGCTGAGCATTGAAGCTCAAACGCCCCCAATATGCCAAAAGATACGACAAAGTGATTCTTCTTCACGACAACGCACATGTTGCAAAAGTCGTTATGGAAACTTTGGAGGCACTAAAATGGGATGTCCTACCCCACCCACTGTATTCACCAGACATTGCTTTTTAGGACTTCTTTCGAAGAAGCCAAAATATGGGTCGAGTTTTGGATAGCTTCAAAAGACGAGGTATTTTTCCAACGCGGAATCCGTATGCTGCCTGAAAGATGGGAAAAGTCGTAGCTAATGATGGACAGTATTATGAATAAAATGCTTTGTATCAGTTCCTCGGAATAAAGCCCCAAAGTCACTAAAATAAACCGCAAAATTTATTTCTACACCCAAAATAAATAAATTGAAATATAAATGGACATTTATGAAACAACCCACATTAATTTAAGTATAAAACACATAGCAACTATGTATTGTATTTTCAAAAGTGCAAGTATGCAATGCTGATAATGCTAATTACTATAATTGGCCAAATAGTTGCTTTAAAGTTGTAACTTAGTGATTTACTCACTCACTCCTCCTTATTAAACAAATAGCAATCTCGATTACATAATTTACCCAGAAATTTAATTTGCACAATATTTTTGTTTCGTTATTTTCATTTGGTTTGGGTTTCAGTATTTCGTATATGTATTTCATAACACAACAACAATAACAGCAACAAAATATACCAAAAAAAATTTCAAAGCGAAATGCGAAATGAGAAGTGAAGTGTGAAGAGGAGGATAGCAGAGGATAGGAAGTGAATATACTATAGAAGGTGAATTTGGTAATGTTTATCACTCATTCCTCGATTTGACTTGATTTGATTTGCTCATTTTATATTTTGCAATTTTTAGCCAATTAGAAATTTTAATTGGTGCTCAATTTACTTGTTTCTATTTATTCTCTTAATACCTCATTTCCGATTTTTCAGGTTGGTTTTCATTCTTATTCTTTTTCTTCTTGTTGTTGTTGTTGCTGTTCATTTCTTCCTCACTAATATTCTTTGTTTTATTGTTGTTGTTTTATTTTGTTATTTTTATTATTTTGTTTATTACCATTTTCTGTTTATTATTTAAAAAAAAAAAAAAATTTCTCAACGTCATCATCATTGTCGAAGCAATCAAATGATGATGCTTGCTGCTGCTTACTGTTACTTCTTCCAAAAAGAAGGAGATTCTCAGATTCAGATTGTTTTTATTTTTTATTATTGTATTTTTATTTTTGCCTTGTTTTAACAGCTTTTGCATTGTTGCTGTTGTTATTATTGTTAATTTTCATTTTATTCATTCAGATGGTACAAGAACATGGAAAGCGTAATCTAAAACTTTGAGAATCCCAACTATAGTCGTCATCTTCCACATTTCACACTTTTATACATTTAGTCTACATCGCCCACACTGAGTGTGGCAGCAATGAAATTCAATTCAAACCAATTGAGTTCATTTCGTAAACCCAATCAGACAGTCAAGTAAGCAGGCAAGCAAGCGAGCAACCAAATAACCAAGGTTTGAATAAGATACAAAGATATATAGATATATGAACAACGACAAGAAATATAGATAGAGAGAGAAAGAGAGAGACGGACGGATATCAAAAGGAAAGCAAGTAAAATGGTAGATGAAGTGCTTATGAAAAGGTGTTGGTTTTGGTTTTGGTATTGCCTTGGGTTTGGGTTTGGGTGCGGGCTTGGGTTGTGACGCTGGACAACGATGCGAAGGAAATCTGATATTTTTGCACCTTAGAAATAACGACATCAACATCATCATCAACACACCATTTCATCATCATCATCATCACCATCATCATCGACATGAAATACTAAAAACAATGAAATCGAATGCCATTGTTATTATTGCTGATGAATGTATGAGTATTTACTATATCTATCCATCCACTTTCTTCATTTCATCTTCCTTCTGCCATGAAGATTGGTTAAGTTGGGTTGGCTTTGGTTGAATTGGATTGGGTTCGCATCGATTCGGTTTTGTTTAGCTTGGTTCAGTTCGATTGTGTTGGCCTTGTTCGATTTTGATGATGATGATGATGATTTGCCAATTGGGCGGAAATTGCTAGTAAAGAAAAATTAATAAAAATGCTAAAGCTACAATAATAACAAAAGAAAGAAAAGAAAAGAAAATGAAAATGAAAATGCCAAAAAACTTATTGGGAAAAATAGAAAGAAAATAAAAAATCAACAAATAAGTTCGACCATACAGATAAGGAGGTTATGTAAAGAAAACAACATCAGCAATAACAAAAGAAAGTAGGAAAGAAAGGACGAAAGGACAAACGGACGAACGGAAAGAGAGAAAGAAAGAAAGAAAAATCGTTGAATGAACAAGCAAAAAACACGATATGACAAAAACAAAAACAAAAAAGCGAAATCATTTTCTCAACTGAAAACTGATAAAAACATCATAAAATAAAAACTGGTGTAGCCTGAAGAGGACAATAGCTACAAAATCAGAAAATATCTAAGGATATATAAATATTCACACACACACACACACACACACACACACACACACACACACACACACACATACACTTACAGACCAACATACAAATAATCCTTTGTGTGTAATACTTTAATTTTTATGCTTTATAATCTTAAAATTTGTATGCGATTTCTTTGACATTTTTTTTCCACACTCAAATTCCCTTTAGTTACAACTTCTTGTTGTACTTACATATTAAGTGTATAGTAAAGTGTATTGTCGAATACAATAAGTTTAACGAAAATATTATATGACTTCACTACATTAACTATAAATTAATCTTTAAAGATCATAGGTATAAGTATATGATCAATTTATTTGACCACTGTAGTTTAATAAAATTTTCATTGTCTGCCAACTAACTTACAACTCTCAAGAGCAAGTAACGTTTTCTGATAATAATGTCTACATTCAGTCCTACACTCAACCAACCAAATAAGCAAAATGTTTCACAACATTGCAACGGTTGAATGGAATGGAAATGTAAATTCAATCAATAATATGAGTAAGTTGGACTACAGTGATGTCACAGATGTCAAAATTCCTCTCAACTCAAGCATATTATTTATGGTCAGTACAAATTGAATGACCAACAAAGTACGAAGATTTATTCATGCATTTGTACTCCAAGCCTAGGAGTGATACACTTTGTAAATGCATTTAAAGTGCTTAATTCATTACTTGCTGTTGTTTTGAAAACCAAAATTAATTTCAAACTAAAACGCTGCACCATTTCTATGATTTCATCTTACATTCAAATGAAAGATAAAGGTTCTAGTTATACGTACATATAGTCGAGATATTAAGTACATGTAATTATCATCAATTGCACAAATTATTTGATATTTTGAAATAGCCTCGAAAAATTTAAAAATATAGCAGTCGAGCTAACTTTAGATTATGTAAATTTAAGATGTTTATTTTGTCCACGTTGAGTTTCATGTAAATCGAATGAAAAATGGTGTGTCCGAGAAGAATTTTTAGAACATCAGTCAAATGTTTACACAAAATTTGCATGCATTTTCAAAATGTTCGCTATTTGCTTTGACAAATACGAGTATCATGTGTGCAGTTCACACACGGTAGAAGTGAAACCTTCAGGAAACTAAAATGTACGAGAATGAGACAAATATGGTTCATTTATTAAAATATTGGTATCAAGTTGTAAAGTTATTTTACATTTTATTATTTATTATTTCATATGTTACAAATGGTTTGGTTTGTAGTTGATCAGTATATCACTGAAACACAGTGTCATTTTCTTCAAGAGTCCCCGATATTTCCGGTGTGTATTTTAATAAATTAATGTGGATAAATTAAATAATATGTATACTTTAATGATTGATTGAGAAATGTAGATTACCACAATTATAATTAAATTATCATGGTCCAATCTGCTTTCACATGCATCTACTTATAGCTCCCACAATTGACAATAATTCTAGTTGTTGTTCATTTATATCAATTTGTAGAGTAACAGCTTGGTATCTGTCATTCACATAATGGTCCCATTGTGTTCTTTATATTGAATTATAATATTAAAATTGGAAATCTTCAAAATGTTTTCATTATTCCTCCACGTCCTGGAAAGAATTGGAAAATTTTACGACGATGCGCTCGTAAACTTTGCAGTTAAAGGTGAACAGTGACAACCCCTTCCCTTGTATTTATGAAATCATACAATATTTGCTCAATTGTTTGCCCATTTCCGATTTTCTACTTCCTTTTCATTGATTTTGAAATCACTACTGCTGCTAAAGAAGTTTTTGTTTTAAGTTACAAAGCTTTGCTTGAAAGTTAAGCTATTCTATGTATATTGTTTATAACATGAGTAGGCTTTTTTGAATTATAAACATGCAAGTTTCCGGTTTTCTACTTCCGTTTCAACGATTTTGAAATCACTACCGCCGCTAAAAAAGTTTTCACATCAAAAAAACTTTTTTGGCCTTTGAAATCAACATCATCATTCTTACATTTTAAACTGAAATCTTCGTTGAATGCATATATGTATATCATGTAATAGCATTCATCTATTGTGAATTATACTTACCGATAAATCACCACCATAGAATGGATGTATGACAAAAGTCTCATTGCCGATGTGTATGACGCCACTGACACCGTTGCAAGTATGAAATGCAGCACTGGCACCCGGATAATCTTTCACAGTGCCATGGTAATAACAGTGTTCGATATCCTGAAACAAATCAACAGTAAATAGAATATATAAAATATTTTAATTACAAAATATTGAACAACACTATTGAACCAACAACTACAACAACAGCAACTACAAGAATAATTTTTAATTCTTTCCCGGAAAAACGTCACTTTGTCATTAAGTTGTTCTTGGAATCACTTTGAGTTATAATACTTAAGTTTGCTTTGCGGTTTAATTTTGCGTTTTGCTTATTTTATTCCATTCCATTTGATTCGATTTGACTTGATTTAAGAGCATTTACTATACTTCAAGTCAATTTCTCCATCCTTCTCATCTCATCTCATCTCATTTCATCACCATGGCCATCGGCATCGCCATCAATATCATCATCATCTTTTAGAAAGTGAGTGAGTGAGTAAATAATTCTCTTGTTGATGATGGTTTTGTAATGAAATATTTTGCAAATTTAATTTAATTTCTTTTCTAATTGATTTCGCTTAGATGTGCGCGACAATATTTAATACATTCACCATACTTTCATTCTGTTCTCGTTTCATGTTCATTCATCATTTCCTGTTGAACTTTTTGCTGTTGCTTTTTTGTTGTTGTTACTTCCTTTTCTTTATCATCCATTCTATTTTCTCTTTTTCATTTCAATTTGATTTAATTCAATGACGCTTGGAAATTGACACAAAGAAAGAACACGAGCGAACAAAGAACCGTGTGAAAGTAAAGCAAAGGCACCCCATCGAAGATAAAACATAACATAAAAATATATAACATAAGTAAAATGAGTTACTGAATAAATGTAGTATGATGCGGTGAGTGAGTCTATGAGGCCTTCAGGCCTTTCACTTAAGTCATAGATCTGATATTACGTAGCCGGGCAACGACTAACGATGGCATAAAGCCAAAAAAAAAAAAACAACTTAGTCGCAGTCGGGGGTACTTATGGAGTTTGGAATTGTAGAGTTGTGCGTTTGGGTTGCCAAGAAGCAAGATATTCGTACAATGCTTTACTAAGAATATCTCCCACAATGAGTTTCATATGGCTTATATCTTTCAATGCTCTTCCATTTTCAATGACTCACGCACGCACGCAATGATACTTTGTGCGTGTTTATTGAGGCGTATGAAAAGCTCTTTCCCATTAATAACATTAATATTGCATTCATTCAAAGGTGCTGGATGGCATCGGCTAAAGTAAACGCAAAAGCAAAATGACAAAAAAAGAAAACCAAAAATATCAAACTGGATCAAAATGAAGCAACATTAGCTAGTAATGCGTAGCTAGTGATGTGGTGATGAGTTGTTATGGTGGTTCCACGCATATAACCTTGAGGGCGTATGCCAGGCCACATGCCCCGAAGTCGCTGTTCTACTACTCTGTTTACTGTTTGTTGCTCATAAAAATAAATCACATTTTTAAATTAACGTATGTGATGAAGCAAAGCCAACAAACAAATCAACAAACCACCAGACCAAAGAATCAACAAAAAAGAATAAACATGATGATGATGATAATGATGAAGTACAAGTATTGTAGAAGAAAAGAAAAATTATAATAGAATATAGAATGGAAGAATGACAAAACGAAAATGACGAAGAAAATCACGCATACGCAGCAGTGTACGAATATTATTATGATGCATGAAAGTTTATGTTGCCTTTTGATGTGTATCTTCAATTTCTGGTGTTGACTGATCATTGTTCGCCATTCGCTGTTCTTAGTTGACTATCCCCTGTTGATTATATATGTTAGCACTTGGCACTTGGCATTTGTCAGATTGTCTTTGTGCTTTTGATGTTCTTTTTCTCGTATTAGTGTTGCTGTTGCTGTTGCTGTTCCTTTTATTTTTATTTTTTATTTATTACTTTTACTTTTATTATTACGTATTTATTTTCTATTTATTGTATATGTTTGGATTGTATTTATATACTTACATGTCTGTTGCCATCGACAAGATAACCACCGACATGATAATGCTTCTGTTGTATATTCGGTGATAAAAGTTGACTGCAAATGACCAAAAATGAAAATGACAGACGACGAACCAAGGAAGACGACAACAGATGTCATACAAAGAGGAAGGCAAGAAAAGAGAACGAAATGTAAGAAATAAATTTTGAAAAAATTCGATTGTATAAAATCATATTGTATTATAATGCAATGAAAATAAAAGTTATTTCATTACAAATTGATTTTCAATACTATCTTAAAATATGACTGGCTCGTTGGCTCAATGGTTAGTGCGCCAAGCTGACATCCTAGAGTCGCGGGTTCGATTCCCGCTCAAGTTTGGTCCTGCACTTTTCTAATTTCCTCCAATCCTTCCTAACTTTCCCCCCCTGATCTGAAGGCCTTTGTCGCTATTGCTCATATTAATAATTAAATTATAATTTGTAATTATAATCTTAGTTCTATATAAATAAATAAATATATAAAACTTAAAGTATATATACATATTTATACAGAGTTTAAATGTGTTAAATACACTTTCAGCTGTAATATTATAGACTTAGCTAAAGATATTAATGGTGAAAAAAATATTTAAATAATATGATATTTCTTTTTATTTCTTATTTATTGTTTGTTTGTTTTTCACTTACGAATTTAGTTCCAAATCAAGACGAAATTTATGATTAAAGGCCTTGATAAGTAACGACGTACGATGAAAGTGTTTCTGTAATTGAAAATTAAAAACATTAAAGATTAGGCAACGGAAATTTTAAATAAAATTGTATTTATTTTATTTAGCAACAATCATCATTTACTTATTCATTCATTTATTCATAGAATTATCTGAATACTATCGGTCCATTCACACAAATCGTCAACAAATTAGCGTCGCCTCTTGCCACAAACACCTAAAGGAAGAAACTCAAAACTTCTCCACCCTGATGAAGCAAAAGAGGAAGTGAGCTTAATTTCTGAAATATCTAAATATTTCCCAACTAAACTTTTTGTTTAGGTTTTAAGACATCCGTCATTTTTTTGCCATACTGTCACATCAATTTTTTTATCATCAATCGGAGGTTTATTATTGTTCAAAGAAGAATACAATTACGAGGTTATACACAAGCCAGGAACCTCGAATGACATAACAGACGCGTTATCTTGATTACCTCAGACCTTATTCAATAGAATATCCGCCACTATTAAATTAGATTACCTATTAGGGAAGCAACTAGATACACCTCGACACTGCGGCCGCCAGTAAGCATGTTGTGACAACCCTCGATTTTCTGTTATTCTTGGAGAAAGCCAGAACGTTCTTCGGAGACAAACCGGCAATATCATTTGGTTTTAAGTAATGGAAGCCCAGATAGTGAAGTCTGGTCCAGATTAGACACTTACAGTGGCATAGAACATACTTTTGTGTCTCCTCCTCTTCATAACGTAGTCTACATTGATCGTTATGACTGAGCCGCATATTGTGTAGATGTTTTAACACTCTGTAATGGCCAGTTAAGAAACCCGAGACTATCCGTATACCTTTCCGTGTTAGTCTCAGTATTTATTATAATCTTTTGCGAGAGCTGGTTGGTATGATAACTCATGGTAGCGCATAAATTCTGATTCTGGTCTAATGAGGTCGTTACCAACTCCCTTTCTGCCAAAGTCAAAGCTCTTCACATAATCTGATACCAGCCATGGAAGTACCTTTTAATGTTTTTAAAAATCAACTCTTCTTATTTATAGGAGATCAAGACAAAAACACCTTTCCCCATTTACAATAGGCATATAATAAAACCATCATAAAACCGAGCTACACCGAAAATGATCTTATAACCATAATGATAAAGCAGTTCAGTCCCTATAAAATAAGATACACCCAAAAGCACATAACATCGAAAAATCTGAAAGAGGAAATAATTAGAAAAGAATACAGAAGAGCATACAGAAATCCTTTTGAAAACAAGATTAAAATCCTTTATAAATATTTGTATCCCAAAATGACTAAAAGGGTCAAAGCAATAGCAAGGAAGTCAGATATGACAGGCACACACCCACCAAAGGCGAACTACAAGCCACTCCTATTCCAAAATAACCAGGTCAGATAGTAATACACTTAGATATCTACATAACCGAAAAACACAACATATTAACAGCGTTAAATAAATTTGCAAAATATCCACAGATTGTAAAATCAAAATGTTCAGAAGACATAAAAATTCCTTTCAAATGGGAATTTCGATGCTCCATATGATTTTTATAACACGGTAGTTAGTAAATAGTTCTACTATTCCTCAAATATTTCTAGTTAATAATGATAAAAATTCCATTTGCTTTGTCATTGACAAATTTGAAGAAATGACCATGACAAATACGAAATGTTACTTCTCATTTTTGTTGAATTCTATTGACAAAAAAAAAAAAAAAAAACATACTCGTAATGAAAATGTTATACTAGTAGAAGAGAGATGGTCAGAATCACTTATGTTCGATGTGGTCTCTGTGTTGAAGAACTAATGTACAGAATATTGTCTATCGTTCTCAGTCAGTTTTATTGCAGCACATCTGTATATAAGTACAACTTGTGTGGTATTTTGGCATTTACTATTTCATTTCTTATTTTCCTTTCTGAATATTTTTCTTTGTGGTTTGTGATAATGTTGATTGTGTTTTTTCAAAATATTGAAAAATTCTTTTGATATTGATACTCATATGATGATGGATACGTAAGATTCTTTTGTTGATTGCCAAACATAACACAATCACAAAAGGAATAAATTGATACAAACTGCGTGGATGTTTCAATTTGTTTGTAGAACAAAACAACCAACAAAAAAAAAAAAAAAAAGAAAAACATTAGAATTCTTGAAATTTAATATGATTGCAAAAGTTTATTTCGAAAATTTTTTTGTTTAACGTTTCATTGAAATTATGATAATTTTATAAGGAAAAAAAGAAATTATTTGTCTTTTTTTTATAATAAAACCACTGAAAACACGAATAAAAAAGAATAACCAATATTTATTATGAATTTAAAATGTAAAAACTTAAAATTGCAAAATGAAAATATACAGAATAGTTTAGTAAACAATTATTCTGCTTTTTTGGTTTTTTATCTGACGTTCCTAGTAGGAAACAACTGTAACAACTTCTACCAAAAACTACGTAGACAGGTGCAGGTACAGGTACAGGTACAGTTAACATGGGTGGAATTGACATCCCCTATGTCAACAATATGAGATATCTCGGTATGCATGGCATGGAGACGACACATTATCATAGTTACTAAAACATCAAACATATACTATAACCAAGTTATAAAGGGTAAACTGGTTATTAAGCCCCACGAGTACTTTAAACCTTAATGCTAAACGTACAATCTACATAACAACAATCATCATGCCGTCTTGGACATATGGTATTCAGCTCTGAGGTCTGGCATCTTACTTTCAAATTATATGCATACAGATCACCTAGAATAAAGCTCTACGGAAAGTAACTGAAGTGCTAGAAATAAGACATTACACAGCCTTCAGTTTGGGAGGAAACCAACATACACAGTATTTGTGTATCTCTCACCACAGTTTACTTGCTACCGAACTTTTAAACTATAACTGTCGTAGACGTCTTAAAAAATTTCACACTGCTGATCTGTGTGATCTCTGATCTCTAAGTTATAATAATAAGAGTGATAATATTCTATTTGCCCAGTAAATGTATCACACATATATTACATATACTTTAGTATTTCATTGGCATATGCAATAGAGATTACAATTCGACTATAACAAGAAAATTAGTTCACTGAATGATTGTTGAACATATTCAAATATTAAATCAATCTGGGTAAATATTTAGTTTAGTCGAGTTGGTGGATTTCGTTCATATCATCGATGTCACATAAAAAATATAAAAAAAAAATCAGCCAATTGTGAGTCGGACTCGCACACGGAGGGTTCCGTACCATCGCACAAGATTTAACACAATGTATGGAAATTTGTACCACTGTCTGAAGTTATGTAAAATTAATTTGCTTTTGTTTTTGTCGCAGAAGTGAAATATTCAACACCATAAAAGAATACTACAAAAAAAATAAAAAAATTACCAAAATATTAAAAAAAAGATTAAATAACAAAGCTTCCAAAACTGTGCTCAGTGCATATTGAAGCACACGTTTCTTGTATGGGGACCCCTCTATTGTTTTAACTTTATTTTTTAGTATTTGTCGCTCTACACACAATTATTTACACACTCTGTGAAAATGTCAACTCTCTACCTATTACGGTTCATGAGAAATTTAGAAGGTTGGTGGATATAGATCAGGCACTTATAATGCCCAAATTACAAGTCGATAGTACAAAAAACAAAAAAGTTTTTCTAATAAGAACTTTCATTTGGATCCCGGTTTGTATGGGGGTACCCCCAGTAGTCCGATTCGTCTGATTCCGACAAATGTACTGCGTATTGTAAAAAGAAAGCACCGTGCAAAATTTCAGCACTCTAGCTTAAAAACTGAGGGACTAGTTTGCATACATACAAACATACAGACGGACATGGCTAGGTCAACTCGTCTCTTCGCACTGATCAAGAATATATATACTTTATGTGGTCTCCGATGTCTCCTTCTGTGTGTTACAAACTTCATGACAAACTTATAATACTATTCTCTGCATGAAGAGTATAAAAATCAATTAAAATTCAATTTAATTCTCATAAGTTATTGTATTTAGGAAAGAATAGCTAAATTTCTTTCTTTACTTCTCCACTGAAACACCCTAGAGTAACTACATTGAGTTGCCCAGCAAATTATTACTGCATTTGAGAATAATAAATATTGTTTCGCTTTATTGTCAGGTCAGGGATGGTGCATTGACACCACTACTATTTAATGAAGACATGTCGACCTTTAATGATCCCAACTCTTTGCTGGCAACATGTGCAGATATCCCTTCCGTTCTCTAAAACTTTGGCTCACCCACAGAACCAAGGGGGTTGATAAGCTTGTGACGTCACATGTTAAAATCTAAAATATTACAAATCTAAGAGACATACATTTAAAGATAAAAGAAATTAAAGCAACACTATCGGTTTTCTCTGTAAAATATGTGACGTCACACCGGTGGGGTTTCTCTAAAAATGTGACCACCTGTGAAAGGGGGGCTGTGTTGTAACAAATCATGAAATTCGTGTAATGAAATATCTGGATGACCCACAAGCAACACAAGGAAAATTAAAATTTTCAAAAAAAGTCCCTAAGACAAATCTCGGGAACCCCCCTATACAGAGATTTCAAGTTAGCTACAGTCTTTGATACAATAAATTTAAACAGCAGTTGCTACAATAAGCGGCTTTAAAAGCATCGTAATCTACTTGAGATATACAATATATATTACAATACATACTTAGCAATCATATTCATAATGATTTTTACATAAGAAGAAGTTTATTAGATCGGTTATCGATACACCGAAGCATCTTTAGGCCTAATATTTTAATTGGACAGATGGATAGATGATGTATACATGAAATACAAAATGATTTATTTAGTCCACACAGAGGAAAGAACAAGGAATAGAAAGTTCTGTTCAATTCTTTTGTTGTATTCAGTCAATTCACAATATACATATGTAATATTAAATTTTATGTATTATAATATAATCAGAATATGAATACATCTTAGTGCTGCATACTTTCTACAGTCATTGTATTGTGATTCATTTGATGGCAAACATTTTTGAAATAATGAATTGGCCTTGGGTGCCATGGGGATGAATGTTCCAAGAAATAAAATGAATAATAAGGAAGAAATTTTAATATTCTGAATAGAAAAGAATTCTTTACATTAATATAATGCGTAATGTTATTTCGAAATTCTGTGTGTGTGTGTGTGTGTGTGTTGTGAGTATATGGGTGTGGGTGGATGTTAGAAAGGACAAGGCGTAAGATTGACTGATTGACTGACTGACTGAAAGAAAGACTCTGATAAACTTAAACCTAATAGCGCCAGAGACAACAGAAACGCAACCCAAGCACAGCTTGAATACAATAGAAATGCAGGCCAAGCACAACACAACGGAACATGACGTGCAACGCGACATCGTTACAACATAAAGAAGCGTTTAACTCAACTCAACTGAACTGAACTGAAGTGAACTCAGAAAACGTTTCAATGTCAAGCGCGTGCAGACTTTAATAATAATTTTTTTTATATTTTCCTCCTTTATCCATTTTCCTTTTTCCATTTTCCATTTTCAATTTTATTATTGTATTTTCAAAGAATGTATGCTTTATTAGGCAATTTTTATTAAGATTCATTTTCTCTTGCCAACATTGTTGATGGTGAGTTCGTGTGTTTGTGTGTCTCTTATTATATTCTATGTTACCATCTTTGAAACACATTTTCGCAACAGGATACAAAAGTGAATGCCGCAGACGATGACGAGCCATGGGGCACGGGACATGGGAACAACAAGCGCGGCACAAAATTTTCAATGGAATGGAATGGGATGGAATGAGATTGAGCTTCGCTAGAACAAAAAAAAAAAAAGTGTACGAAAAAAAAGATAAAAACACAACGACAGTGACAACGACATTGTAACAACAGCAACAGTAACAAGAATGGAATGGCGAAAACGATAAAAAAAGCAATGGCAAAGGCAAAGGCAAAAGGAAAAGCAAAAGAAAATGTTTGTAGAAGTAGAAGAACATTGCTTGCCTTTATGTCCTGTGAAAGAAAATTCCACCGAAAATTAAACTGAAAAGCAGTTATTAGACGGTGATATACAGTGATATTAAGTGAGTATGCATTTCTTTTTTACCTTTCCTTCATTTACCATTCTTCCCACTTCATTCTTCTCTAAGCCGTCAAAAGCAACACCACATCACCTGATCCCACCTCATGCCATACTCACTTATGGGTATATGATGATATCAAAAAGAAAGTAGGTAGACATGGTATAAATGTTCAAGGTATTGTACATACTGCTATACTCAGTCAATGTGTTGACTGAGGCTGCAAAATGGAGTATTGAAGTACTATATTAAAAGGTGCTACTAGTGACTATTTCCCGTTATTATCGTCTTCGTTCTTGACTTTCCACCCCCCTCACATTCCCACATTTACTTTCATCGTTCGCGTTCTTGTCCTTGTAATAATCATTATCATCATCATCAACATTATTATTGTTATGTTGTAGTACTTATTTGGTAACATTTACTTTTTATTATTTTTATTTCTATTTTGTTAAGGAAATGAGGCGCACTTTTTGTATTGAATTGGACTGAGTTGGGTTGGTTTGAGCTGGGATCCATTGATGGATGAGGTTCAGTTTTTCAAAATATTTTTTTATTTTTTTTTTTTTTGGAGTCTGCCCAGGACCCATATTCATTGTTTAAATGTTTCACTTGAAAGCGTTTCAAATGAGACATCAATGAAAATTTAATTTACTTGACACTTTTATACAATAAAAACAGCCAACAGAAAAGAAGGAAAGAGAAGAGAAGAGAAGAGAAGTAAAGTGAAGTGAAGTGAACAAAACACTCAACAGCCAACAGCCAAGGAGTAGAACAGTAGAAATATGTACTTAGTAAAGCAAGGAACAAAAATAGTAACAGCAGGAAAAAACAAAGTGAAAATTGCTTTCATTGTAATATCATCTCAGCTCAGTTCATGTCATGTCATGTCATGCAATGTAATGTAATGTTGTGTAATGTCCAGGCTTCTGCAGGTTCGTAAAAGTTAAAGACCCATTTTAAACGGTTGTGTATACTTGTACATATACTTAATTCATATGAAATGTTCTTCTACTCGTATGTTCCCCCAAAAAGAATCTTAAATTGTTGTCCAAGGAAATAATTACTTAAATGAAATGAAAATGGAGAAAATGGAGACAAAGGACAACAAAAATCAGAATTAACTGAGCGTGTTTATGGTGTAATAGTGGAGTTGATGTAGATGTATATGTAGTGAATGTGAGTGGTTCCTTTTGTTTTCACCTTCACTTCACTGATTATAAAGGAAATTGTTTTTTTGTATTGTAATATACTTTTTGGGGCTTTTGTTAAATCAAAGAAAATGGCGCCCTAAAAGGTTTTCATGGGTTGGTTGGTTGGTTGGTTAAGAAGAGTCATTAATATTGTGTCTTCTATTGTATTATTTCTTTCCTTTTTTTCTTTTTTATTTTGGTTTAGACCAATTTGAGTGAAATTACGAGCATTTAAGAAAGTATGTAGTAGGATTCCAATTTAATAAGGATTCTTATGAAATCAATTGAAATTTGAAATTCTTACAAACGAAGGAATGAACAAATGATTTAATGAATTTATACAGTAGTGCCTTGTATTGAGGTCAAAATAGGAATAAAATAAGAGGCGTTTCATGCGTTTCATTAGTGTGGCACCTGATTAAATTTAAAATGATTCATTGTACAAGTATTTAAAAGTTCTTTAATACAAATTTCACTTTCATTTCCTTTTTCCACATATCTCATTCCACTTCCACTTCTTTTCTTGGTACTTGATATGAATGTACGTATATACGAGTACGAGTTGGTATCAGCTACCTTCATCTTCCTATCATTTTGTTTTCATTGTAATTTTAGCTTTCATTTTCTGTTAGAAGGGTGAGGGTGATGAGCTCGCTGCTCATTAAAAACAAATTAATGTAGCTTTCTTTGAAAATGAACCACACTCATTCAGTTTAGCTTAGCTAAGCTTAGCTCATCTTAGACTAGCTTCTCCCAGCTCATAATGACAGCCAGACATACACAGACAGACAGATAGATAATAGATATAGTGTAAGATGATGGATCAAACAGTCTGACAGACAGGCAGGCATAGAGTTGCGGGTAGAAAAGGAAAATCTTATGCTAGCTGAAAATAGAATTTTATACAATACTCATTTAATGAAAGACAGACAAATAGATAGATAGACAGACAAAAAGACAGTTCAATAGACGACCAAAGAGATATATGTATATGTAGTTGATAGATAGATAGATTGTCTTAACTGACTGAGTGACTGATTTATACATCTGTCACTTTATGCTTTTTGCAAGTGATTTATTTATTGAACATAGTAGTACAGCACACACATACACATACTTTGTATAGATAAGTATAACAATATATGTCATGTATAAATGTGTATGTACTATGTGAAAGTGTATAAGAAAGTGTGTGTGTGTGTGTGTGTGTGTGTGTGTGTGTCTTTCAGCAGATTCATTCGATTCGATTCAATACTCCATAGTTTGTCACTGAAATTTCAACTCTTCGTAGTTCCATAGCTTAACAATCTTTTATTATTTTTATATCCTATTCCATCCTCCATCCTCCATTCCCATCCTCATTCTCATTCCCATACCCATTCCCATCACTTTACTCCATTTATTCATTCATTCATTTGAGTTTTATTTTATGCGTTTTAATTAAGTCGCATCGCATCGTTTCGTTACATTACGTTACTTTAGGTTAAATTTCGCTTCGCTTCCTAATGTAACGCAAAAGCTTTTCGTTTCATTTCGGGCTATGGAATTTGGTGAAAACCGCAACACAACACAACCAAACACAACAGAATTTAGGAACTCAGGAGCTAAATTTTCAATTGAAACGAGGTTGACTGACGGTGGCCACCACCACCACCAACATCATCAATATTACCACCACCGGTTCAACTCAGTTCAGTTCGGTTTCATTTTCGCTTAGTTTGTTAGCTGTCGACAGCTTTTTTGTTTTTTTTTGTTTTGTTTTGTTTTGTTTTGTTTTCCTTTACTTTACTTTGATTTAGTAGCACACACACATACAGACACACACATACACTTTGTATTGGGACAAATAAACAAAAGCTTCAGAGCCAACAGAAAATCCTCTAAACATCACATATTTCTCACAAAAAAAAAAGAATATAAAAAAAGTTAAAAAATATTGCCGACTTTTAGGGAGTGGTTGAACAATCTTAACTGAAATGCAAAACACGTGCTTACTCGTAAATAGAAAAAAACTATAAGCGAAATTCTTTTAAAAAAACAAAGGTAAAACAAGATAAATAACATAACTGACATCAACAATTGAATAGTTTTAACCAACCACAACCACATTTAGACAATTTAAAAACAAATGAAACAAAATATTTTTCATTTTCATACTTAATATACGGAAGAAACAAAATGTGTGTTATATAATTATGTAGTAGTAAAGTCGACTAAACATTTAAAACTTTTTGTTAGTAAAGTAAAGTTTTGATTCTTTCATTAAAACAAATAAATAAATTACAAAATTGCCAAAGTTGGTCCCATGGTAAGTTAACAAAACAAGGGAAAACTAAGAGATGTACAAATTTGCAATAACATTTTTGAACGCTTAGAATACCAATTATGAAAAATGCAATTGTAATTATTTAGTTATTAAAGATAAAAAGACTATAAAATTAACATATAACTATTTTTATTCATATCATACATTCATACATCATAAACCTATACCACTTTTTGGGTGACTTAGAAACTTGATACTTGACACTAGGCATCAAGATACATACATACGTATAGTATTTCGTTAGTATAATCTGTATTTGATTTGGTGGTTTCATAAAATGAAATGTGCTCATTTCCAATAGACATATTTATGTCCTTATGGATGGGACAATATCAGCAAGTAAAGACATTAGTAATGGAGTAACGCAGGGTTCAATAAATTTTTTTCCCTTCATTACATTTTACATAAAACCAAGTTTTTTTTTTCAAGTGATGAAATTGACAATGAACGACGTTCTCTTTTGATTCTAAAAGTTTTTATTCTTTAGTGCCGCTTCATGTCGAATGCTGTAGTATCATAATCCATTGGCTACAATGACGATGTCATATTTCGGGGAAAATAGGCGAGTTCAATTTAGCATGAATACTTTGTGTGTGTGTCATCAAAATAGCAAAATATTTCGTTACTGTCTAGTTTCCTACGCCACTTCTTATGAATTTCACTGGTCATTCATACTTTCATTTCGGATTTAGAACAATCAGTTTCAACTTTTCTGTCTGAGAGAAATAGTTTTTTTTTCAATGAATATACTACATACATACGTTTCGTTTGAATAAATATGTTACAGAGAGATTATTTCATATGAAACAAAATTATAGAGATGAAATTCAATAGAAACGATTTTGCTACAGAATGGTTCAAATGTATAAAAGTTCCAATCTCGTAGTTGATATCAATAGCATTCGATGGGAAAAACTATCTAAAGAACAACATCAATTTCATTTCCAAAAAACATTTGATGGTTATTTACAATTTTTTGTTTTTTTTGAGTAATAACTACTTCTTTCGTTCTTATCTTTATATGGAGATCGTTTACATTATCTACTCTGTCGATCATTTCTTTTTTAATCATTAAAATAATATAAGGAAGCGATTCAGAAGATTTATAACAATTTAGCTTAATAATACAAATATGGTAAATATAATATTTTAGTAAAAAAAAAAAAAAAAAAAAATATTTCCTTGAATTTGAAAAGTAAAGGAAGATTTGTAAGAATATAAACAACATGAAACTACTGAATGACACTCGCATTTTACATAAATCTTTGGTATATCTAATATGTCTTTGTCGAGAAGGTTATCCAAACCGTTTTTGTTTTGTGTGTGTTTGAATAAACAGTATCGTAAATCTATCTATCAAATAGTAAAGAAACTAAACTGGCTCCTGCGTCTTTCTAATAAACTATTGCTATCAAACAAAAGACTAATATATCTACATGTGGTTGCACCAACTATGCCTTTCAAATTTAGGGCACCACTGCTGCCTATAGCATTACCAAACTATAGGCGTGCCAGAACAAGACTCTCTGTATAATAACAGGCGCTCCTTGGTACCACGCTGCACAGAAACCTCAAGATCCCAATGGTTATGGAGGTGACTTTCCATATAAAGCTTAGATATATATTTTAAAATTAAGTACATAGTTTTTTTTTGAAATATCTATTTCTGAATTGTTACTCACAATAAAACATAAGAAATATGATTATTTCTATGATTCCCGTGGATAGCCGATTTTGATGAAATTTTGCCGGTTAGTAGCAAAGCGCGACAGCTAGTCATATAATATAGCCAAAACTGTAGACAAATTTTGAAAAAAAAAAAAACGATTTGCATCCCTTTAACCCTTCATCAACCGAGAGACAACTTTATCTAGTCATAATAAAAATGATTATAAAAACTTTTAAAATTTGTCACCATTTTTTGTTTAGGTACTAGATCTTACCGATGTTCGCTTCATAATGAAGTATATACATTCCGATTAGTTAAAATGGATCGCTACAGGAGTGAATAATGTTTTTTCATTTATTTTCAAGTGTTGTTCATGAGGCAAGGACACAAAAATCTTCTTGTAAAGTCTTACAAAATACAGTTTATACAAGAAATAAGCCAACAGACGACGTATTACTCAAAGAAAACAGCATCGAGAAAATATCTCTAAATTATCCATAATTATGCGATAAAGTTAAGCAAAATTTTGATAAAATATTGACAACAAAAGAGGTCACTTGAACGATATTCTATTTCATTATTAACCGCAGCCAATGTACTTTAATCTTCTTCTATATATAAATAAAAATGTAAATGTTGATACAATATATTCATGACCTCTGAACTGGGAAACTGGAAATTTTGACACAACGTTGCAGTCGATTGTGGTCGAGTTTAAGGATACTTTTTATTTACAGTATACTTACTATTATTAACCTAATATTTATAAAAGTATATTTTAATGCTGTATACGCCATCTGGTGTTAAAAAAAATTCAGCAATCGCTATTCTAAAAATTTTGTTTCCATCTTTTGTTCATCACATTATGTGAGTACGTTTTAAATATTAAAAGTAAAGCATACTTTTAGGGATAACCTGTTTAAAAATTTTACTAGCCCATGGGTTGCTATGACTAGCTAGCATAAAAAATCCATTCCCTTAATAGACTGCCCCCTCATTTTGTATTTCTTCATCTTTTGAACTTCTATTTAGACTTGATCAGCTAAAATTTAGAGAATCCAACTTGCTCACACAAATCTAGCAAACACGCAAGCTCATCCATAAAAACCAAAACAACATGTGCCCCTTATGTATCAACGTTCTTAAGAACATTGACTACAATATCACATCTTGCTCCTTCCTAGACAACCTTAGCTAACCTAGAACCCATTGTCTTACTCATTGCTAATCCGTACTTTAATTGCATTAAATTTATTCTTAATTTAAAAAAAAAAAAAAATTAATTAACTTCTATAGTAAAATTTAAATTTTAAACTTAAGCATATTTGTATGTAAGCAGTATATTAAGAATCTAATAGTATTGTTATCTATATATGTATGTACATATGTATGCACATATGTACTATATTAACGTATGCTTCACTAGCTGAATGAAGGCCCTGGCAGCCATGGCTACTTAATAACGTATTGTAAAATTTTTGTTTTAACTTTAGATTAGCATTATACTTAAATAAATAAATAAATATTTGAAAAAATACCTCAAATTTGAACACCTTATTCTATTTAGTATATATTAATTCGATTTATCTATCTATAATTCTTTATGGTTGCGTTGTCTGAGCTGCAAATGGCTCAAAATGAATTTCCTTAGAAATAACTTTATTTATAATTCTTTATTTATCTACAGCTTCTTTCTCTGCACGAATTAGTAAATGTTAAATACTTATTTACGTATATTCAAGGTTCAATTAATATTGCCCAATGTAAATTTATTGAAGAATATTAATTTTGAATCTGATACTATGCATTTGACTTCTTCGTTTCGCCTTAAAATCGCTTTATTATTTGGTCTAGTTGCAGTATTAAGTAATTTAAGTTATAACAAATTTCATTTCTAAGAATTTTTATGTTTCACATTTATGAAAATTGTTTCATTATTAGAATTACTTATATTATAATCCGATCAATATATACTTACAATATTTTAATTTTCATCATCATCATCATTATCATCCTCATCATCATCAGTAAGTATTATAATTGGAATAGATTTTCATTCAAATAATTTACATCTTACTTACTTTTACTTTAATAAAATAAGAAGTAATCTTATTTCTGATTTCTTAGAAAATCAAATGAAATTGTCCTCATATAAATAATTTTCCTTACATGATTTTCTATTATTCATTTAATAAATTTCGTATTAACTATGATTATTTTCAAATAATTTTAAAGATTTTTTTTATAGATACATAATTTCTAAGTATTTTATTTAAGAAATAAAATTATTAAACATTTTCCTTAATTTTGAATTTAGTTTCTCTTCTTCATCATGGATTGTGTACGAGTATCTTGTATATCTTTGAGTTAAGAAATCGTCCAACAATTAACATTAACATACATGGGGTAGAGAAACAATGATTAAGACGATTATGTTGATGATGATGATGATGATGAAGAAATTGAAATGATGTAAATGCGATTGAGAAGAGCTCAACATGGCTAAGCTTTACTTAACTCATCTTAGTGTCATTGCAGCGTTTATCGTTCTACTTCTACATATAAAACTTCTTTCTTTTTTGGGTTTTCATGTTTTCCATATTTCCTCATTTCATTTTGCTTATATGGTTTTTTTTCAAATTTTCTCTTCTGTTCTCATTGAAAGACACAACACGAACGAGTCAAGGGTCAATCACTTTAAGAGCTTTAGCTGTTATGTCTTAGGGGTTAGCAGAACGAATGGACAGAGAGAGGATGAAAGGAAGGATAAAATATATAGTATAATAACAAATAAAACAACAATGATGACAATGAATGCAATGATACAGAATAAAAGAAAATAAAGAAGAAGGAGGAGGAGCAAGCGTGGGAGAAGAGGAAATGAAAATTCATTAAAATAATAACAAGAAATGGTCAAAAAACGAAGAGAAAACATAAGAGAAGAAAAAAACAACAACAACAAGAAATGAGAAAATGAAAGAAAAACTCAATTACCTTAATTATATTTCTGCGTAAACAGTAAAAGAAATAAGAAAGAAAGACAGAAAGAAAGAAAGAAAGAAAGGAGAATGCAAAAAACAAAAACATAAATGCAAAGCGATTGCTATACAGAATAAGAAAGGCTAAAAGTCCCTAAAAGCAGGGAAACAAGGAAGCAAGCGGAAATGCGACAGTGTGCGAATTGCCGAATTGAAGCTCAAGGTAAAAGTCAGGAAATTATATCCACATACACATACATATACAAATTTGTATAAATGTATGTTTGTATACTATGTATGTATGAATAAGGACTACATGAATGGTTTGATGGGTTGCTTAACCGTAGAGTAAAGGTAGCAAGGTAAATAAGTAGAAAAAATTATAAATAAAATAAAAAAAACCTTAATATTTAATGGTATGAATGGAAGGAAGGAATGAAGCAAAGCAGGCAGAAAGGATGGGAAGGACCGAAAGGATAACGCAATATAATAGACCAAAGGCAACTTATTGAGTTGAGTTCATTTGAGTTGAGATAAGTTCAGTTGAGTTGAGTAGGGTACGAAACCAAAAAATTTAATGCGCTTTGCAATAAAGAAGGGAACAACAACAACAACACCACAAACAAGAATAACAACAAGAGGAAATAGGAGAAGAAAAGAAAAGAAAAAAAAAAGGAAGAAGAAAGAAAAATGGTTAACATTTTAAGGCGAAGCAGAAACAATTCAAAACGAAAAAGTGTTTGTCATGCGCAAGATGGCAATGGAAACTTGGTAAAGCCGTCGACGATGATGACAAAAGGGCGACACAGAGAAAAGTCTTCAAGTGCGTTTGAAAGGTGGTGGCAGCTGCTGATGATGCTGATGGTGATGATGGGTTGGGGTGGTCCAATTCACGCCCACATCAAAAACAAATCATCGATTATTTGTGCGTCTCTGAATGAAGTAGTACAATATTTTGCAACTTTTGCCTTTGGTCCTTATTTGTTGGTCTCTTGCTCCACACCAATTCCTGTGTGATTGTCTGTGATTGTCAAAATCTTTGTGTGTATGTATGTACTATGTATACGGATTCATTGAACCCCCTGGTTGTTTTGACTTTTCTTAAGGAAAATTGCTTTGTCTGCTGCTTTTTACTTTGGTGTACACAACTTTGCGTGTGCTTTTGTTATTCTTATTCGTTGTACCTTTTTTCTTGTTATCGTTTTCATTTTCATTTTCGTTTTCGTTTTAGTTTACATTTTTTTTTCTTTTTTGTTGATATTTCTCTTTTCGCCTCCATCATACTGTTGTTGCTGTTGATGTTGTTGATGTTGTTGTTATTGTATAATATTATTGGGTAAATTGGGTAAAAAATGAAAACGGAAACAGTGAACAAAGCACCCAAATCTTTTACGTTTCTAAGTGAGCATAAAGAGAATGATGACAAAGTACAATAATAAGAAAACACGAAAGAACGAACGGAAAGAAATTTGGTTTGTTTTTCTTTTATTTTGTGCCGCTGTTTTTGACATCATTTTTGCTTTCGTCTTCTTCCATCATCATCATCATCATTTTTATCTTTACTTCTTCTTCATCATTATGTTAAACTTTAAATTGTAGTTTCTTGAGTTTTAGTGATGGTAAACGATGCTAAGATGAGTGAGCTGGGTGAAGATGACAAAGATTAGAACATCGTCGCAAATAATGTAAAGTGTTGACATTGAGTCACTTGTTCTTCAACTAAAGTTGAAGTTGAATTGAGCTTTGTTGAGCTGAGTTAAGCTGAGTTAAAGTGAACTTATGTTGTGATGCGGAACCCTGAGGTGAGGTGAGATGAGGGGATGTGTGATGCGGTGATGTGGTGAGGTGAAGTGCAGTAAGGTGTGGTGGTGTATTTAGGTTTTTATATTAAGCAATAACACAAACAATGTGCCTTATCAGCATTTAAAGTAAATTACCAGCCTATTGAGGTGAAATGAATAAAAGACCAATAAGAGTGTGAATTGATGATAGACCAATATATGTATAGAGAATATACTATAGAATAAGTTGACAGTAGGCAATTGAAACACATACATAAATGGCTGTGGCTGTGAGCTATAGACTGTGCTACTATGATGTGCCAAAAGCAAATTGCAAAAAAGTTTTGGTTCATTCATTCTTTCTCGTTCATTCGTTCGTTTACTAGTATTTGTTTGCAACCATCGTTCTTTGCACCTTTGATTTCAGGTTGCTGACACAAAACATTTGAGGCTTTTCCTTTCGCTTTTTGAGGATTCTTGTTCATTATATCTGTATTTGTTTCGCTTTATTGTTTTTTGTTTTGTTTTTCTTGTTTATGTTATTCTACATAGTATATTATGTAAATTCACACGAAACCAAACCAAACCAAACCAAACGAAACAGAACTGAACTCAACTGAACCGAACTGAACCGAACCAATTCAAAAGGAAATAGAAAATAAACAACAAACTGCCAGGATAAAAATAACATTAAATATAATTATGTAAACAAATTTCGTTAGCTGTCGCAATGAATAAATGAACGAATGAACAAGTGAACAGGGCAACTAAATGACTCAGTCATACAGATACCCACTGTCTATCTATTTATATGTATATATATATAATATATAAGTACATGACATATAAATGAATGAATTAAATGAATGGTTGGTTGGTTTATCATATATTGTACGTGTATACATGGAAATACATATGAGTATATATGTACTATGATATTTTTGGTTATTGGACTTGGGCTTGGGAATGAGCTTAAACATTTTAAGATATGGCAACGCCCGCATAACAATATTCACTCGAACTGTGCTCGCATTGTGGGTGTTGTCAGTGAGCACAGTAGGATTATGATTATATCAAATTGTGGCTGGTCGATCGGTTGGTCACGACATCAATTAATATTGCATTGTAGTAAAATCCTCATAAAGATAAAGCGTAGAGAAAAATTATAATAACAATAACAACACAAACACAAACACAACATTTTATTGTGCAATATACTATTTATAAATGAATTGTGTTAATGCTGACATAATTTAATAGTCTCCTACGCCTTTCAGTAATAAATTGCTTTCTTCGTAGTATAACTAAAACCAACACCCACACCTCCACCTCCACCAATACCAATTCACAAACACACACACACACACACACATACACATACACGCACACGCACACATATAAACACTCTTATACAGACACACACAGATACATTTTTCATTGTATTTGTGTACATACCTTTGTTCTTCCTCTGCTGAAGCCGCCATCATCGTGCGGTCGTGGACGCTGTCCTGGCTACAAAATGGAAACGAAAATCGAAATCGAAGCCATCGTTAAGTTAAGTTAAATTAAGTAAATTTGAACAAAGTTAATGACGATGTGCCAAGTAAATAAGTAAGTACAATAAGTAGAACAAGAAGAAAGAACAAAGGTAAATATAGTATAAAAAAAAAAAAACAATATAAAATATATTATTCTTATAGTACTAATCTTATATATAAATATAGTAATTTATTTTTTTTTTTTTTTTATATATATTATATCATTATTTGTATTTGTATTGATATTAATATTTATGTTATTTCGTATTTTTATTGTGGAGTTTCTGGTTGGTTTCTGATTGTTTCCATTGGTATTGTGTAATTCTGACTTAGTTTTGGAGTTGGTGGAATGCGAATGCAATTTTGTTTGGTTCTCAATTTTTGGGAAAATGATAATGTATAATGATTCAGGTAGCCTATAAGAGGTAAAAAAAGTAACAATCATAAAGAAATGAGATTGGAAATGGAAATGGAAATGAGAATGAGAATGAGAATGGAAATGGCCAATAATTTATATCTATTTCTTTCTAATTCACTAATAGACACTACCCAATCCCCCATTATTGACTTGAAGGGCCATGAGATTTTTAAGTTCAATTTTGTATTCTCATCATTTTATAATTTACTAATATACCATCACAAACTGTTCTACTATAATGGAAGTATATGTATTTATCTTATTCATATGAATATTTTGTAAAATAAATTGTAACATCTTGGGTGCCTTTTGCGCGTTTATTATGAAATTGGTAAACTAGAATAACTCATTCGACTCATATGTCAGACATACGTACGTACGTACAAACCTTGGCTACCAAAAAAAAAAAAAAAGAAAAAAAAAACCTTATCCACTGCCATAGTCAACAACTTTGTACGAGTATTGTGTATGAAATTAGATTTCTGTCTTAAAGTTGAAGCCCCTTACAGATCCATAGACCCTCTCTATATCCTTAGTACTGCTGGCATTTGACATTCTCGATTTTAATGCGTCAGCTCAAAGAAATATGGGTACACATGGCATATGAAAGAACATCAGCTACATAATTTATAGTTGGTGACAATAAGGCGTCTTCAGTCAATGATAATGATGATGATGATATTCTTCACACAGCAACTGTTTCTTGACAACTTTGAATCAAATGAGAATTTTCTCTATTTACTGGGATGATACTGGGAGAATAGTATGGGAAGGCCAAAACGAAAATAATCAATTTTACTTTACATCAAATGACATTAGCATAATGCATATTTTCTTTTCAACATCAAAATCATCATTGTCATTGTCATGACCTGACCAGTATACTTACTAACTTACTTACTCAGAGTAAATACATATAACATACAAACGTATCTAGAATACTTTGTTAATGTACGAGTGAGTATCTATGAATGTGAAATATGCTTTATGCTAAAAGCGTCATAAATACATAACCCAACCCAACCACTATTTACTATTGCTGACCACTAGCAATCTGCGGATCTCTGGCTGGACCCCAACCGAATCAAAAAAAAAAAATAGAAAAAATAGAAAAACAACTTTCTTCTTGCAAATGAAAACATACAAATGAAAGAGAAAGAGGGAGAGGAAGAGGGAGAGTACGGAGCGGAATGGAATGGAGTGGAAAAAAAATCATAGAATTTATGAATGGAAAATAAAGAATGTAGTGAAGTAAAGTGAAGTGTGGATAGAGGGGGATGGAGAGTGAATTGGAGTGATAGCCATAGACTCCTACAATGTTAAAGAAATTTAATGCAAAAACAAAGTACAACAATAATAGAAATGGAAATAGAAAAATAAAATGAGCAAAAAAAGCCTTTCTCGCCGATGTTGTGTGGGTTAAGGTATGTGTGTGTGTGGATTATTTTTTTTTGTTCATTTATTGGAAAAAAAAAATGAAATTTAACAGACAACATTTGATTAACAAAAAAAAAAAGAGAAAGAAATAAGAAGGCAGAAGGATAGGGGTGTACCAAGACCTTACGGGACTGCCGATTAAGCAAAGTTTCATAAGGCTGGTACTGTACTCATTAGCCGATATCTAAGTTTCGGCGGGATCTCTCTATGCTGCGAAGCTTCTTCATGACATCAGCTGCAAACTTCGAAACAGCATTCCGCTTGTATTGGTTCTCCAGCATGTGACTTACTATGCTCGCAACCGATGGCTGATCACCTAGGGCGTCAGTAAGCTCTTGCCGCTCCCTGTCAAAACTTCTACATCTGCTTAATACATGCTCAGGGTCTTCCTCGCACTGATTGCCGTAATGTGTGCACCAAGAACCGTCGTCGTTATGGAACCTATATTGGTACTGCTGGAAGCATCCGTGACCGCTCAGTAGCTGAGTGAGGTAAAAGTTTACCTCACCATGCTTCCTTCCAATCCATTCGGCTAAGCTGGAAATAAGGCTGTACGTCCAGCGACTCTTCCTTGAGCTATCCCAGCGACTCTGCCACGTCCTGATGGAAGAGCATCGTATTTGTGCCCGCAATGCTCTTACTTCCTCTGGGGGTCGCGCTCTCCAGGTATAAGCCTCCACTGCCTCGATGGCGACTAGGTCTATTGGCACCAGTCCAGCAAGAACTAGAGCAGCATCCTCCGATATCGTTCGGAAAGCACCAATGACCCTGAGCGCTCCCAGCCTGTAGACGCTCTCAAGGTGTCTCCTGAATGATACCTTATCCATTGCCTTGGCCCAAACCGCTGCTCCGTAGAGCATCATGGATTTGGTTGCATTCCGCGCGTGTTTAACAGTATCCTCGAGAGGGCCTAACCGCCCTGTCACTGGCGTATGTCAAGTGCTCTTTGAAGCTGAGCCTATGATCTAGGGTAATCCCTAGGTACACCAACGAACTTTTTGTTCTGATTGCCACGTTGCCGACAGTGACCGTAGCTCTCTCCACGATTTTGCGACTGCTGATGAGAAGTGCCTCCGTCTTTTGCTCCGCTAAATTGAGACCAACACTGTCCAGCCATGCTGAGATAGTTGCGATAGCTGCGTTACATCGCTGCACCGACTCGCTGATATGCTTCCCGACCACCACTAGCGCAATGTCATCCGCGAACCCCACAATGCTTACACCAGCAGGGAAACAGAGTCGTACATTACATTCCAGAGGAGAGGCCCTAGGACAAACTCTTGACCCCTCCGGTTACGCGGTATGCTACCTCTCCCTCTGAAGTGTCGTAGAGAAGGACCCGCTGCCTGAAATAGCTTCGAATTATTCTCAGCAGGTACCTCGCAACTCCGAATTCAGTAAGCGCGTCCATTATTCTATCCCAGTTTGCTGAGTTGAAAGCGTTCCTTATGTCAAGCGTGACCACAAGGCAGTATTCTTTTGCACCGCCTGCCCAACGTCTGCATCGGATAGCTTCCTGCGCAATCTTGACCACTTCCGATACCGCGTCGATGGTTGATTGCCCTTTCCTAAAACCAAACTGGGACGGGGAGAGGCCCCCTCCTAGCTGTATTTCTTCCTCGAGTCTGCACGCTATGACCTTCTCCAGTGCCTTGCCCGCCGTGTCCAATAGGCAAATTGGCCTATAAGAAGATGGTTCACCTGGTGGTTTCCCTGGTTTGGTGATGAGAACCAGTCTCTGCATTTTCCAGCATGATGAAAAGACTCCCTCAGAGAGACAGAGGTTGAATAAGTCCGCAAAGAACTGAGGCCGCAGTGTCATTGATAGCTTGAGAGCCCGGTTTCGGATCTGATCGGGTCCTGGGGATTTGCCATTTTTTATCCACTTCGCTACAGACAGGAATTCCTCCGTGGCGACAGGGAAGAAGTTGTTCATCCCTTGGTTCTCACCGACACTTCTAGTCTCACTCCTTTGTTGCTGCTGCGGGAAGAGAGTTGCCACGATGTGAGAGATCTCTATGGGCTCCAAGAGAGGGACCGGATTACGTGACCTGGTGTTTTTGACAATCACCTGATAAGCCTTGCCCCACGGATTTTTCTCTGCGTCGTCGCACAGCTTGAGGAAACAACGCCTTTTGCTGTCTCTGATTGCTCGCTTCAAGGATCTCCTACATGAGTGATAATTCTCCCGCAGTTCGAGAAACCGACTTGAGCGCCTGGCCCGCTTATAGGCCCTACGTGCCAGAATGTAGTTACGTTTCGCTATTTCAATTTTCTCGTTCCACCAAAATACCGCCTCCTGGTGGTGGCTATGAGAACTTCTGGGTCGTATGCTGCAGTCACACGCTTGCTTTATGGCCCGTTGGGCCCTGATGGCCATATCATCTGCAGGTCCGTCTAAAGCTGGTGTCTGAAGGGCGGTACAGAAAGTCTGAGGGTTCAGCGTTCTGGGAATATTGTTATCCGGTGGTCACTCGCAGTGTATAAGTCGCTCAGAGTCCACTTGGAGGAGTTGAACAGAGAGGGACTTATAAACGTAAGATCCACTATTGACCCAATACCACCTCTCGTGAAGGTATGCTCAGAGCCTGAATTCAACAGGCACAAGTCCAGGGTTGCGAAAGCCTCCAGCAGAGATCGCCCCTTACAGCTTGTGATCGTAGAGCCCCAGTCTGTAGCCCACGCATTAAAGTCACCGGCGATGATGACTGGGTGTCGGTCTCTTACGTCGGTGACGAGCTCGTCCAGCAAGCCTCCAAATTTGCTCATGCCTAAACTGGGTGGAAAGTAACAGCTATATATCCAAAAGCTTTTGCTCTCGCGATCTTCTTGAGGTAACGGTCCTCCGGATTGCACTGCATACGTATATGGCTGCCTTACGGTCTATGTCACAGCACCAGGACTCATCGTTTCCACACCTGTATGGCTCGCTCAAGATAGCCACGTCAACCTCTTGCTCTCGAATCGTCTGCGAAAGTAGATCATGGCCGCAACACAATGATTCAAGTTAAGTTGCAGTAAATTGATCATTGTTTTTTATTTCGTGCTTCCGTCACGCTGTGCGGGGCAGTCTCGACTACCGGCTATGTGGTTAGTGTCGCCCAGTTGTCTCGCAGCACAGACGAAACACCGCGGTTTGTTCGAGAAGGTTTTCACCTAGTGCCCTTCTTCTCATTGCGGGTCATAATCCGCACGATGTCGCTGTACGATCTTCCATCCTTTGCCTCGATAATCAAAACATCAGGACGGATTCTACTTTTGGACACTCCGCTGCCTTTTCCTTTACCACTGGGCCTCTTCGTAACTGACTGCCAGTCGACTTCGGCCCCTGAATTTCTACTGTGTCGAAAGGCTTATAACCTTCGTGTGGGACTCCGCATTTGGGTTTTGCGTGGACCGGGGTACCAATTCTCCTCAAAGGCTGACGGGCCTCAAGCGTCCTTGCTTTTTTGGTGGTGTTCTCCTCAGCTTGTCTCTTGGGTCCCTTGCCCTCTTAGGCGTGCCTCTACTACGCAGACTGACTGCCGCATCCGTCTGCGTCCCTGCATGAGTCGCTTCTTTGTGGGTGGCACACATCTCCATTGCTTTCTTCTATAGTGATGATAGCGTCTCTATTTTATCACGCATCGCCTGGGTGATGTGCCTCTTTTCCTTGTCGTTAATAATGGCTACTAGGTCCCTGAGCCGAGACTTCATTTCCTGTAGCGCTGAATTTAGTCCGGAGCTACTGGGCTTGGTCTGCTTCTCATCTGCTGGTTTCAGGACACTGGGGAGCGACCTTGCCCCTGATTCAGCAGTTTTAACTGTCTTTTGCACCAGTTGCCTAGGCGACATCAACGTTTTCAAGCTCGCCTTAAAGACATCTTCTGCAGTGCCTCCGTTGTTCATACCGAACAACTCATCTCTAGACTGCCTGCTTGCCATTTATATATGCAAATATTTGATTGATGCATATATATGCAGAACAAATAAGTCAGATCGTGTACACGACCCCTTTTGGTAGAGTAACGAAAAAATCGATTATTCAAATTATGGCAGTTTCGTGTACCAGGCCCCTTCTTCAATACGATCAGCTGTTCGTCTCGCTCACGCTGCACTGCATGCAGAATTTAATTTATTTATTGGATAAAAAACTAAGTCCAACAAGAAAACTCATGAAAGTAACAATCACAACCACAACACGCCGTCAGATGCACCCGGGTAAGTAGAACAAGTAACGTAGCACAAGTATCTTTTTCAATCACCAATATTCACAATATATTTTTTTTTTCCCAGGATCGCGCAAAAAACACGTCTGTCACACAAAAACATGTTATGTATGTGTGGGTGTTGGTGTGTGTGCGTGTCTTTTTATGGGTTAAATGGCGATAGGATTGGTATAAACAACAGGATGAAAGAAGATAATATAAAATCACGTTTGTCGCATGTTATAAAAATAGTAGAAGTTTGTAATAGTAGCGGTTTTTCTTGGTTTCTTTTGTTTTTTTTTATTTTATTTTGTTTTTCTCAGTTCAGTTGAGGTTTTTAGTTTTAGTTTGTTTTTTCTTTTAATAGAAATAAATTTTACAATAATATTTTTTAGCAGAAATTTTCTAAATACTTTCTCTATAAATTTGGTTTTTCAGTTGTTTCATTTTTATAATACTTTAATGTGGTTTCGGTGAGATTTTATTTTTGGGTTTTGTTGAATTTTAGGTTTGCTACAATATTTTGTAGTTCTTAGTCGACACATCCAGAGTGAATGAGTTAGTGAGTTGTTGGGTGCCACGATAAACACGATTTATACATACGTATGAAGGTATAACACATGTGCTCGTTGATATGTATACATGTATATACATATCCGTATATAAATGATATGTTTGTGTATAAATGAAATGAAATGTACTAGAATATGTTTACAATGTGGCTGGCATGTATAAAATAAGAAAAGAAAATAAAAACTTTGCATACTTTTGAGCATTGCTTGCCAGCGAACACAAACGAAACGAAACGGAACGGAATGTTCATAAAGATATTCATGATGGTGTTGATGATGTTTCTGTTCTGTTCTGTTCTGTTCTGTTCTGTTCTGTTCTGTTCTGTTCTGTTCTGTTCAGTTCAGTTCAGTTCTGTTCAGTTCAGTTCTCTTCTCTTGTCTTCACTTCATTTCAATTCACTTGTCTTGTCTTTCATTTTTGAACGCGCAGCATAAAATTTTTGGTTGCCAAAGAGTTACGAAACACATGCGAATACATTTGTGTAAATATATGTGTGTTTGCATATGTGAATGTGTGTGTGAAGTATATTACTTTTTCGATTCCAACTGCGACTAATTGGGACGACGCCAATGACAGTGAGTGAGTGCTTGTATGAGAGACTAACTGACTGACTGACTTATTGAAGGTCTGTTTAATCATCATCACTGTACTCGTATGAGAAGGACTAACTGAGTGGCTGACTGAATACCAAACTAATTGACTGACTGACTGATTATTTGTTTGACTGATGGGTATTGAAAAACTTAAGTATTTGAAATCAAAAAATATAAAAAAAAACTAACTTTCGCTTTGCCGAAGTTGTAATACTTTCACGCTCCTGATAGTAGTCCGAGGATCTTGAAATTTATAAGGTTGCTGGCTATGGGTCAGACACTTATATCGTCCAACTTTCAAGTCGATAGTGCAAAAACCAAAAAAAGTTTTTCTAATGAGAACTTTCATTTGGATCATCTCTCTAGCTCAAAACTTAGGGACTAGTTTTCATACATTCAGACAGACAGGCAGACGGACAAACAGACGGACAGAAGGACCTAGGGCTAGATCAACTCGTCTCGTTGCGCTGATCAAGAATATATATACTTTATGGTGTCTCCGATGTCTCCTTCTGTGTGTTACAAACTTCATGACAAACTTATAATATTATACTATTCACTGCATGAAAAGTATAACAAGAACAGGAAAAAAGAAATTAATAATAAAATGCAATCATCTCTCAAGAACATTTTTCATCCATCAATCCATCAATTTATTTGTCCATCCATCGTTCGATGCCTTTGGACATGTGCGTATTTTTTCCATAAATTAATAATTTTTTTTTTTTTTTTACGAATAAATGAAGAAATGTGTAAATAAAAGCGAGCGAGAATTTGCATGCATTAATTTATAAAGACTTAAAGAGAAATATGCAGAAGTGGTATGAAAGAGGTTAATGAAATGCTGCTGAAAATACATGAAAAGCAGCAACAACAGCAGGAAAGGAGAAAAAAAACAATGATTAAAGAAAAAAAAAAAAAAAAACACAAACAAAAAAAAAAAACCGCGAAGAAATATTCCAAAAGAAAATGCCATATGGTTATGGAAATGATACTTATAGTACAATAAATAACATTTAAGTGAATTTTTTATTTTTTCCCTAAATTGAATTTCGAATTTAAAAACTATTAATTTCATATTTCATATTTATTCTTCATTATTCATTTAATAAGAATGTACAATATGTAATTTTCCATGTTATATGGAAATTGTATCTTTTGCCTGTAATAAAATCATATAGAGAATACACATACATATATGAAATTCCAAAAGACTTTTACATATGACAGACTAATTGTTGAGTAATCGATTGAATGGATGATTGAATAACTGATTGAATGAATCAACATTATTTTATTAAGTGTTGATTGATTGATTGAAAGGAGTAAATGATGTTTAATATGTGTTTTTGATGCATTGATTCATTGTTTAAATAAGTAAAGTTTTAATAATGTATTGATTGATTGATTATTTAAAGTAGTGAATGAAGTTTTATATGAATGTTGGCTTGCTTGTATTTTTTATTATGTATTGATTGATTGTTTAATGTATGACAACTGACTGACTGAATGAATGTGTGTCTATGGATAAATGGATGTATGTATTTTGAAATATGTATGTATGTGATGTGTGTAAGACATACCGAGTCCGTGACATTTTCAGAGTTTCGTTTCATGCGTACCTTTGGTGGGCTGACCTCTCGCGTCGATATGCCCATCTTTTCATGATGCCTTAGTTGTACCGGGTATATAATTTGGTAATAGTGTCCACCAATGCGACGCACAAGCTCTTGATTTTGTCTGTACTCTTTCAGTAAGCGTTCCACTTCACCTGCAATCAAAAAGAAGAAAATGAAAAATTGAAATGAAAGAAAGAAGGATTAAATAAAAATTCGTTAGTTTAAAAAAAAAAAACAAAAATAAAATAAAGGAAGAAATGTAAAATTGTTACTTATATTGAGATTTACAATATTTTTTATTGTACACGAAAGCATTTTAGGTATCCTAAGCGTCCTAGGCATCCATCCTAGCATCCAATTAGACTGTGTTCCAAGAATCTTATATTTTGCATTTCAAATGCAATCAAGACAACGACCGACCAACGTCAACGAATGTAAAACTGAAGCAAATGGTTGGTTGGTGGAATGAATGGGAAATAGATACAACATGTTGAATGGAAGATGACATGAATATGAAATCCAGAAACAGAGCCAGAGTCAGAGAAGCTGAACAAGGCGTTAGAAAGAACCCTTAGAAAGAGCAACTGAAACTGCACTAGGACACGGTCAACTTTAGTTAAATAATTTTACTTACTAGTGTGAAGTACAATATATATGTCGGTATAGGTGTTCATCGTATTATTTTTCTATCAGTATTACATCCATAAGCTTATACACCTCCTGTCACTATGATTCATCATCATCATTATCATCATCATTGTTAGGTTTCCTTTAATAATGCCTGCAGGATGAGGATGGTGATAATCATGATTATGATCTGTAAAACCACCAGAACAAAAAACTATGAACTGAGAAATTATTCCTCTTCCTCAATACCAACATCATTTCGTTAGCCATATACTTATAATACTCAAAGATGATGGTAAATGGAAGTTGTTGTGATGGTAATGTTGGTGCTACTGCTGTTGCTGATGTTGATGATGGTAGAGAGACAGTCCTGTTCGATTTAGAACTTTAACATCCGCTTGCCGGAAGTTTACCGAGTAAATTGGATGTGATGAAATTAGGTGACTCAGCAGCAGCAAGCAACAACAACAACAACAGCAGTATAATAGTATGGCAGCAGCAGTGGCAGCAGTAAAACAAGAACAGGAAGAAGCATTAAGAGCATCAGCATGGAGCATCGCCATAGAAAGAATACGAGAAGCCCTTATAATTTTTTTCTACACTACACTACTCTGCTTCCTTGCTCTGTTCTACTCGATTCTTGCTTTGGTTTGGTTTGGTTTGGTTTGGTTCGGTAGGGTTCTATTCTGTTCTGCTATCGTGTTTTGAAACTAATGCAAAAAGGCTTCAGGCTATTTGTGAGTGGCTCAAGCAGCCAGAAACTTGGTTCTGGTACTTGGAGATGAAGAAAACATGCACGAAGCACGACCAGGAGTTGAAGTAAAAGGAATTCACATCAAGGAGGAGAAAATGAAAATGAGAAAAATGTGCGAAAAAATATCTCAAAACTGTAAAATGAAAAGACTTTTCTATTACTCACAGCTCACTCGGGCTGAGGCCAAGCAACTAAGAGTTCAGTAGTGGCAGTATGATGCCTAGCGACGACTCGAAAAAGTTTTAAATATCACCATCACCATCTACATCACCTTCTCCATTATCATCACCACTATCATTCTGTTGGTTGTCGTTGTTCGTTGTTATTATGGACATTAGTCTGAGTGGCAATTGCCATGAGTCTATGTTATTGTTGTTGGTTGGGTATTAAAGCAAATTAAATGTTGATAAAAATTCTTAACTTTCATCTGACCAAAAGGGACGACAATGATGATAATGATAATGATGATGATGATGATGACAATAGTATTTTTATTAGAGATGAGACAATGTTCGCGGCGCCAGAAATCAACAGAAGACAATGCCATAGACACCAGTTGAGAGGCGAAACCTGCAACTACAACTGAGATAACTATGGGATACTAAGTTGCTATCACCATCACCATCATAATATCTTTCTATTCTCTGTCATTTTGTGATGATGAGATCTTTAACTGGTACATAACTACTTAGTAGAAAATCAACGCTATAAAGTCTACTGAGACTGATATGATGTTTAAGTCACATTTAAGGAACCAATGTTACAATATTTTTTGCAAGCAACATTTATTTTGAGTTTGTCTGGTGTGTGATCTCAGTCCATTGGTTTATGGGTCCAACGCTTGGTTGGCATAATATTTTAACTAAAATTTATCAGTTAAAACGTTTAGCAACTTTTTGAAATGGGCACCTGTCGTAATTTGCTTTTCATTAATCATTTTCCCTTTAACTCACTCCTTTATTTCTATCTTCCCATCTTCCTTTACTCTTCTCTACTCTACTTTTCTCTTCTTTATGTGCACATGCTACTCCATTCATCCTTCTGTCCATTTTTCTCTCTATCTAGTTACATGGTATGCTTTTCGCTTTTTGCTCCTCTTCTCCTCCTCGGATATTTCTAAAACTAAATTTATTAGATTGTCTTTGCTTCAGGCATTTATGTACTTTGTTTTGCATGGCTTGGCCATGCTTGCTATGACTTAGCTTGGTTTGGCTTTGCTTTACTTTATTTTGCTTTGCTCTACTCTGCTACTACTTTCGGTTGGGTGGGTTCCAAGTTCCAAACAACAACAACAGGAACGCACTAAACTAATTGGTAGCGCGCTCAGTTGACAGCAGAATATGGTGTTACATATACGTACATAATGTATATAAATATATATACATATATACATATGTATATACAATATATAAATATATAAATATTCTAACAATCTTTGTTGTTGTGATATATTATATAGTAAAAAAGGACATTTATCGACTGTAAATGTATTTCAAAATGTGATTTATTTTCCATACTGTCTCTCTCTTTCTAGCTCCCTTTCTCTATGCATGTGTGTGGTGTGTGTGTGTGTGTGTGTGTGTGTGTATACATGTATGAGATGATGTTGTTTTTCTACATATATACTGTTAGATACATTTTGTGTTTATTTTCTACATTTCTGTTATTTTTCATCTTGTAGCACTCACTGCAAACTTAAGAAATAGAAAATAAGTTGATTCACATACACATCCACATAAATATAACATACATACAAACATACTTACATACATATATGTATATATGTATGTATAAACATTTAAACATATGCTAGTGATTCATTCGGGTGGGGGTTGTGGTTAACTAATGGTGGTTAAAACTAAACTAGTAAATGTGTACAATTAAAAATTGGAAAAGTGTTTTTGGTTTTTACCTAAAAATTATTTGCTGTTGCAAATTGCATCTGTACAGTTTTAGTTTGTGATTTTTTGCCAAACCAAAACTAAAACTAAAACTGAGACGTGGCAAACATGCATGGCGTATAATTGATTTATATGGTTTGCCAAAAACGGACATAGTTATCTATGTACGTGTATACTATATTTTTGCTCAGATATTTAGGCACAGACATACTGGAGATATACAGATACATATACTAATACTAATATAGATAAGCTTAAACCAATATGCTAAACATAACACAATTATTATTTATTGTAGTATCGTATTCATATTCTTCAAATTTCTTTCTACTTCCTACCTAGCGACCTACGTCTCTTTAGTTTCTGACACTTTCCTTTCGACTTTGTTCGACTTTGCGTTCTGATATTTGTATTTCTCATTCATTTTTATTTATCTGCATCTACAATACATTTGCATCTGTGTCTGCATGATTTTGTTTAAGTTCAATATTCGTCACTCATCAGAATTATCAGATTCATAAATACAATTCCATTTCATTCCATTCTCTTGCTTTTTATTCTATGCAGTTGATATTTATTTCTTTATTTGGATATTGTATTTATGGTTTTGGGCTAAAAATTGTTTGAGCTTTGCACTCCCCGATATGCAATACTTTTGGACAAATCAATTCATTAGCTAACGAGTTAGGAGACTTTCAGAAACTGTTTAGAATGAAAGGAGACATAAAAGAAATGAAAATAAAAAGCTAAAAAAAAAAACAAAAAAAAAAATGAACGGAAAATGAAAGATGAAATATTAAATATGAGAAAAAAGGAAATAACTGAATGCTGGAAGCTGAAATGGAAGTGGATAGAATTGAATGGGATACAGTGTGGCAAATCGGTACTACTGTGAAAGAGATAGAAGCTTTATGGAATAGACGAGCAGGAACGATGGAGATAGAGATAGAAAGACAGTGAGGCATCATCATATATGTAGTTATGTTCGCTTGGCTGGTTGCAACACATTTGAGTACGTGGGTGGATGGATGAGAGCATCGGAGTGTGTAAATGAGGCTTTCGCTTAGACAGAACAGAGCCTTGTACTTTGTAAAAATGTCAACATTTCTCACATAATTCATCATCATTGTCATCATTATCGTAGTCGTAATTACGATTATGATTATCATCGTTGTTCATCACTTAAAGCATTCACAGAAGCAGAAAGGAGGCTTGAAAAATATTGTAATTAAACTTTATGTTGAAAGCCAGCCGACAACAAAGAGGCGGTATGATTAAACAGGGTGTGGCACGACGCCCACTGATATTCAGTCCGACACATTGACTCACTGCCTGACTGAATGACTGACTGAGTGAGTGAGTGAATGAGTGACTGAGAGATTTACTCATTATTTGTTTAGTTCTTATGTTTCATTATGTTGCATTACATTTCGGTTTTGTCTAGAACAGAAATGAATGCAACAAAAAAAAAAAAAAAAAGTAATGCGACTTGGGACTGAATCAATGTCTCTCTGTCTGTCTGTCTGTCTGCCTTTGTGTTGGCACGGGAACTGTGTCATCGTCATTATTATCATCACTATCTTACTCTTTTTCTCTGCATCTTCTTCATTATTTTTCTCTGCAATTTCTCTGAGATTTTCTGCCAAGCGTATTTTTGACGATGATGATGATGATAGTGGTGGTGATTATGATGATACCAGCGATGGCATCACCAGCAGCCGAGTTGCCCGTCAACGACATTTGCAGCGTTGCCATTTTTCAACATAAATTGCTCCAAAAGCACAAGGAAACTAACTGCCATAGCAACAGCTGCAGATGCAGATGCATTTGCAACTATTACGATACCATTATTTGATGGTGGCGCGACATGGACTCATATTGAAATATATTAGAAACTGCGTTTAGCTGAAATATTGCTTTTGATTTTTATGCCAAATGACTAAGTCAGTTAGTCAGTCAGAATGTTTGAATGAATGAATGATCGAATAATTTAAATGCGACAAAATTTACACGCTGAGCTAAGCCTAGATAAGTAAGTCAGTCAAGTCGAGTTTAGTCATGGAAACCAAGTCAGTAAATGAAACAATTCTTTAATGTTGATGATTAAGAAAAAAATGAGTATCATCAACATTTGGGCCTTACACTTAACATTTTTTATAATTATCATGACTATAGTACGAGTAACATACTCATACATCATATGATGTGATGGCAGCATAGTGTTCATAATCATGATGATTGAAGTTTTGCAGCATTTCTTGCTATATGAGAGACTGTCCAACACTATTTGCCATTTGGCATTTACTATTTACAATTTCCCAATTACCATTTGCCATTAATTTACCACTCACCACTTTACCCATTTGAACCAAATCGAACTGTATTGAACTGAACTGTACAGAACAGAACCAAACTAAACCAAACGGAACTGACATGAATTGAACTAAATGGACGACCACACTCATCTATCATCAAATCTCCGCATCACTAGCTCAGGCCACATAACATCACATAACATAACATAACGGAACAGAACATCACATCACATTCAATACACAGATGATGTTGTTGTGTATAAATGCTCTAATTTTCTGCCTCTGTTGCGGTTGCTACTGTTGCTTTCCATTCCTTTTGTATTGCTTCATTTCTGTTTGCGGATGTGGTGGCTGCCTTTCTAAATGTTACCAGATACTTGTCGGTAAATCCATAAATCAACAACTTAGGCAAACGACAGCAATGGCAACGAGAACGATGAATGCGACAAAATGTATTCAAGTGTATCAACTATGAATTCTTGATGGTAATGGTTGTAGCAGTGCTAGTGACAGTGCCAGTCCGAGTGCTAGTGATGGTGATAGTATCGGTGTCGGTGTCGGTGTGAAGGTGCCAAGTGGCGAGTGCAAAGTGATGAGGAATAAACAAGGAAGGAAGCAAGCAAGCAAACAAAACAAAGAATCTAACGAACAAACGAATGAACGAACATGAATACCATGTACACCTTGTATCAATATTTTATTTATTTCGCGCGTGTTTCATTTTGTTTTGTCTCATCATCTCCACTCATCACAACTCAACTCAACTCAACTGAACTGAACTCACCTCAACACATTTCATCACATCACATCTAAACTCATCTCATCACATCACATCTGAACTCATCACATCACATCACATCACAGCATGTCAAGTCATTTTACTTGTCTCTAGGTGAATCTCATCGCATCTCGTTTATTTTAGCTTTACCTTTAATTTATCGTTTGATTATTTTGTTGATGATGATATAGAGAAATAAAGGTTCCAACTCATAACGTGACGCCCAACTATCTATTGTATCTACAATATATTTAGTTATTCATTCATTCAAACATTCACCGAATCATCTATCAGATCACATCACATGTGTTTGCATGCATGCAAATATTTGTGTGTTACTTCGTGCGTGAGCCTGTATAGTTATATTACTACTACGAGTACATACATACATACATACTACAGACAATAGATTCATGAACCTAGTGGAGGAATAGATAAACGAATGGAAACATACAAAGATTGGATTGACAGACAGATAAACAGATGAACGAAAAGACAAAAACACAGACAGAGATCACTCTAATGGCATGTAATCGTGCCTGTCGTCTATCATTCATTTGCACATCATTTATAATGTGGTGATGAAATAGAAGTAAAGCATAGTCCCGAACGAGTTGGGGAGTAGAGTGGAGTGGAGTGGATTTGGAGTAGTGTAAGAAGGACATTGCTAAGCCTGAAATAAAGTTGAATTGAATCCAAGCGTTGAGGTATGAGGAAAAACTGAGCCATGTTTCACATACTTGAGTTGAATTGAACTGAACCAAGTAAGTTAGATAAGCTGAAAATAAAACCACAAATATCGTAAATCCTGAGATTAATCTTATCTTTTTCCTTTCAATTTCAACAATTTTTCCATTTAATATTTAAATTTATTGTATAATTATCTTAAAATTGTTTAACTTGGTTTTGTGTGGATTTGAATTTCGATTCAGTTTTTTTTGTTTTTTATATCAGTGTAGCGTAACATATGCGCCAATGCGTGCGTGCACGCTCTCGTGCGTGTTTTTTTACGTTTCATTCAATTTCAAATCTTCTACTTGAAATGTATCTCTCGGTTTCATTAGAAGTTAATGTTGTACCTTTTATGGTTTTTTCATTTATTTACTGCATTCCCGTTGTTGCCATCCACATCCACATTCACATTCACATCCACAACCTCATCGTCATCCTTGTCATCGTCATCATCATCATCTTTTCTGTGTTATTAAGGTACGCCACGCAAAGTGTCTCTATAATCTAAGCGAATTAATCTTAATCTCATTTCTAGAAAACACATGTATATACACGCGCGTACGCACGCTCTCACTTATTCACAAAACATATACACATATGTACACACACACACACACACACACACACACACACACACACACACACACACACACACACACACACACACACACACACACACACACACACACACACACACACACACACACTATATATATATATATATATATATATATACCTCTGAAGCCAGGTGCTTTTAGTGTTGCCACTTCCGTTTCCGTCTTTTTAAGTAAACAGCCTTTTCTTCTTCTCCTTTTTCAAACTAAGTTTCCTCTGCTTCTTCATTTCCTTTTCTTTTCCATTTCACTTCCTCCCATTCCCTTTTGTATCTTTTACAGTATCTAGAGTATTTCTATTGCTGCCATATGTATATGCAACGTATATGTGCGGTTGTCCTTTTTTGGTCGAATTCGCACTTCCTGTTTCCTTCGCGGTGGCCTTACTTTATTTGCCTCTCATCACACTCATCACATGTTTTACTTTGTGTTACCCTTCAACTTAAAGTAGAATGTTTACATTTGAAAAATTGCTCGTATAAACGCGTGCGTCATCAGTTATCGCATACCACACTTGCCTTACAAGCTTTCTTTCTGTATCGATGTATCTGTCCTTGTCCTTGTTCTAGTACACGTATGTGAGCAATAAAGTAACTTATGTATGTAACTTGAATAGATTGGATCGATCTTTATCTCTATCACTTTCTCTGACTTTCAATTTGTTTTTCATTTCTTTTGTATCATTTTTTGCTGTCTGTTTTCGCGGGTAATTTGGAATTTTCTCTAAATTTGTTTCTGAATACTTACTACAATGTTCAAGGAAATGCAATCCTTAATCGTGTGAGTGCTGTGATTAATTGATTCTAATTGCATTGAAGACAGTGAAAGATTTCAGGAAATAATCTTAACAAAAGAGAAACAAACTAACGAAATACACTTTAATATACAATATTTCCTTTACTAATCTAATGTGGTGTTTAGTAGAAGAATAAGAGCCATTAAAATTTAAAGAAAATCCATTTACATACAGTATAGAGAATAAATATAATTATATAATTTTATAATAATTTTCTGGAAAAATTTGAAATCATTTCAGCTTATCAAGCTTTCAATATTTGAACTTGATTTACTTTGTGTAACCACAAGTCAAACATAATCCTATTTGAGTTGACCCTTTTAAATTTCCAGTCACACAAAAAGTTCTGCTTATATAATAGGCAGCTAGGTAGCTAGGCAGGCAAAAGGGCATCTCTGCCCTGATCTGATCTGGTGTGATGCTGTGTGGTCTATAAATATTTGAATGATATATAAAAAAAAAAAAAAAAAAAAAAAAAATGGGGAAAACCCAATAAAACACCCACACACAGCACACAGCACACAGCACACACAACGCACGCACATATCAGAATCAAATTATCCTATATGCTTTTGATATAATGGAATAAAGGAAAAAAGAGAAATATTATAATTCGATTTCATAACATCATTTTTTTGTCGTATAGTCAGTCAGTCGTTGGTTGCATGACAACCCTGAACGAATGCATAAGCAGTATGTTGGCAACAATAACAACGACAACTCATTCTACTCACTCAATATTGAATTTGGTTGCTGCTCCTGCACTTGCTACTGATGCCACAAATGCCAAGCGAAACCAAGCCAAGCCAAAGCAACCCAGGCAAGGCCAGACCAGGCCTATTTATATGCATGAAGCAACTTCAATTTTGGGCCACCAATACAATTGGATTTTTTTATCTTTCTATACATCATGAGAATACCATATATACATAAGTATATCTACCATATAGAGAAGTATCAATGCAGTTGGTTAGACACCGGTGCGCGATCGATTTCGTCGTCATTGTCGTCGTCGTGGACGATGTTAGATAAACGGAATTTATTTGAAATCGTAAATAAATAGTAAATTCAATGTATTACATTTGCAAACTAAAGAACCAACAAACGAACGAACGAACGAATGAACGAGAATGATGAGCTAGGACTATATGTATGTACAATAGATACGAATGTAGGAAAGACGAATGGAAGCAAGGAAGGAAGGAAGGAAGGAAGAATAGAAGTAAGCAAGAAGGGAAGAAGGGGAGAAGTGAAAGGATGCTGTTAAATCGTGACCAAGAGACAAGAAATATTGTACTACGAGTAAGTATAGAATGATGTTCATGTAGCATTAAAAATTCAGTTAAAATGCGCTACAAAGAATTTATGTATTTTTACAATTGAAAAATAAAGAATTGTATTTGTATTTGTATCGATTGTTCTCTTACATACATAGTATAATAGTATAAGAGTCTGACAGAATTATGATATTGATTTTCATATGTGTACATACTATACATACGTAGGTAGAAATTCGCTTAACCGCAAGATTTCACACCTATACTACAATAGTAGCATATTGAGTTATTCATTTGTCATATATAATTGATTTGAAATCAAATGATTTTAATTATAGTTGCTTTAAGTGTATTTTCTTGTTTTTATATTGCTTAGTAGAGAAACTCTACCTCAACACTATAAATTCCAGCTCTTTATATACCAATACTGAGAAGAAGAAGAAGAATATGAAAGCACACAGGTTTCACAAACTCTTACATACGTGCATGTAAATGATGACTACAATACAAGGGTTCTCCGATTTATGTTTCTATAGGTTACAAGCAACAGAACCAAGTTATGTTAGAATACCAGTTCACACTAGTATATGATAAAAGATAAAGGATAAAGGAAAAGAATACATGTATCGAAGTGAAATAACTTTTCGCAAAGAAAGCAGCAAGCAAGCAGAAAAGCAATCCAGCGAAACACTTTCTAAATGCAAAACGCAAAACAATTTGAAAAGAAAGGATGAGTGGTTGAGAAGTAGTATCATAGAATGGATGGATGGATGGCAGAACAACCACAATGTGGCATGCCTGAAAGCGTCCGTCACGCCACAATGTTATATACCTGCAAATAAATACTTATAAACACACACAGAAACACAACACAAATATTCATCACACAAATATGTAAGTATGTATGCATGATGATGAGGAGGAGCAGTAGGGGAACATACACACATATAGATACATATATATATATATATATATAGTCGTGGATACATACTACTAGTATAAGCATACTTAAGATATGCATCTTAATGTTAGGAAATATGAGTTATACGAGTAGTTTGTATGTTGTCTATATCTTTGACTCTTTATCTTCTGCCGCTTTTGGGTTTTTCTCTTCTTCTTATTCTTATTCTTTTGTTACTTTTTCCCTTTATTTATTTGTGTGTAGGTGTGTATCTACATACAGACATACATACATATGTACATATGTATGTGTTACATGTGAGTATCTACAATATGTATGTTGATATTGGTCTTTTAGCTTCTTGAAATTGAACATTGTGGTTGTTTTGTTTTTTTGTTGCCAGCCGGGGGCAATGCTGTTTCATTTTACAAAGTACAAGTATCTAGATACATTATTTCTGATATACTACTACTCGTATATAGGTAGGTACTTGTACAATACAAGTAGCAGCAAATACTTTTGCAAACATTAAAAAGTCTTTTCTTCCTTCTGTGCTTTCTTCTTTTGCTTTTCTTTGCCTTTTAACGCACATCATTCTGCTTTACTGCTGCTGTCGTTGCTCTTCAGCTTTACTAAGTAACAAACTTCTTTGCTTAGCTTTCATTATCTTTGGGTAAGGGTTTTCTTTTTTCACTACCTCACTATCTCGCCATCTACATCAACCTTCTTTTTCTTTTTTATATTTTTTGTTGTATTCTATCTAATACTACTTACTCTTCTCTGCTTCTTAAAATTTATTTTGCCAGCATCTTTGTCAATGAATTATGTGCTTGTACACATGACAGAAAATGTATCTACGAGTATGTAGCTGATATTTACTTGCATGTGGATTGTGATGATGATGATGATGGTGGTAAATGGTGTTACGAAGTAAACTAAGAGGTCCATGAGGTAACGCAACAACAAAGGAAGCAACGGGCAAAGAGGATTGGGGATGTCTAAAAGTATTCAAAGTAACCAAAGCAACCGAAAAGCTGCACGAATAAAAAAGATTTTTCTACATTTCTTCTAAAATGTTTTTCTTTTACTTGTTTTGGTTTTTTGCCTTAAGTGCGCTTTGAGAACTTTTCTTTTACTTTTGAATTTTCTCAACAATAACAACAGCAACACACGATATAAGAAGAGAAGAGAAGAGAGAGAGAAGAGAAGAGAAGAGAGAGAAGAGAAGAGAAGAGAAGAGAAGAAGAAGAGAGAGAAGAGAAGAGAAGAGAAGAGAAGAGAAGAGAAGAGAAGAGAAGAGAAGAGAAGAGAAGAGAAGAGAAGAAAGAGAAGAGAAGAGAAGAGAAGAGAAGAGAAGAGAAGAGAAAGAGAAGAGAAGAGAAGAGAAGAGAAGAGAAAGAAGAGAAGAGAAGAGAAGAGAGAGAAGAGAAGAGAAGAGAAGAGAAGAGAAGAGAAGAGAAGAGAAGAGAGAGAAGAGAAGAGAAGAGAAGGGCAGAAGTAAAGAATATAAAGAAAAAAGAACAAATTGTAAAAGAAACGACGAAGGAGAGAATAAGGATGAAGTAGTGGCAAACAATTGCTGGTTGTTTTTGTTTCCATCATGATTGTTGTTTCATTGTTTCGTATTTTGTTCTCCTTGTTGTTCATCTTCTCTTTCCATCCTTCCTTCTATCCAACCATCCATCTATTGTTCCTTCTCCTTTCTTTTCCAGTTCTTCATCTTTGGTTGATGATTTTTTCTACTGTTTTTCTTTTTAACTTTTTATTATTATTATTATTATTATTATTTTTGTAGTTATTGTTGTTGTTGTTGATGTTGCTGTTGTTATTGCGTTTCTTCTTCTAAGAATAATAAAGTGACTAAAGTGAAAAACAAAGAAGGCGAAGTAGTAAAATCTAAATTCTCTGCTGCAAAACAAAAAGTGAATAAAAAAAAAAAGAAAAGAAACTCAATATATAAAGCACAAACAAAGAAGAAACAAAACTAAAACTCTTTTTTTCATTCTCTTTCTTCAAAAAAAAAAAAAAAAAAAAAAATACAACAAAAAACTAAAACAGAAATAAAAATTTACACTTCTTTTAACAATAAAATAATACAAATTGAAAAAATATGTACAAATATGAATTATATCCATGTACAAGTGTCTACTTTAAAATTTAGTGAATGAAATTTTTCACAAAATTAATATAACATACACGTATGAGGGCAGTTGTGACTTTATGAATATCCCACGAATCAAATTTGGGATTTGGTCAGAAGGTTTTGATTTAACAAATGTTTTCTGCAATTATTAGATTGGATTAACATCTATTAACCTAACATCAAAATCAATAGCAACACAATAGCAGCATGAACAGCAGCGGCCAAGGCTCTTCAATTTTTCACTTTGTAATAATCGCACATAGTAGAAACATGGGAAACAATGGCAATAACAGCAATAAAATCTTTTTGTGGCTTGTGATTTTATTTGGTCTCGATCCTCTGTTCTGTTCTGTTCTGTTCTGTTCTGTTCTGTTCTGTTCTGTTCTGTTCTGTTCTGTTCTGTTCTGTTCTGTTCTGTTCTGTTGTGTTTTGTTCTGTTCTATTTTGGTATCATCATCACCATTTTCATTGTTGCCACTGTTGGTGCCGTTGTCATTGTCAGTGTTCTCGTTAAAAAAACATTGTTGACTGACCAAAAACAGCGTAGAGACAATAATGAAGATGACTGTGATGGATAGGATGAGCAAGAGAAGGAGCAAGCAGCATGTTACCAAAGAGAATCGACCTACGTCGCGGTGCAGTTTTACTTATTTGTTTGCCAATTCTTTTCTCTGATGAACATGCAACTTTAGTAGGTCTAATTGCTGCAGGATTTTCTAAAATATATCGAATTAGTCTGCGACATTTCCTATTCATTCTCTTCAATTTATCTAAATTTCGAAAAATTTAATTTTTTAACAAAGTTATACACAATTTTACGAGCAAAGTTATATATACACGTAAATCCATTGCCAAAGTGCCATTCTCAAATTTGGTAATAATCTCAAATCGAGATTCAATGGATACTTTCCTTGTGTTTACCATTTTATCAAAAAGTCTCGAAAATAAAATGAACTCTCAATTTTATCAGATTACGGCATACAACTAACGACTACACTCACGCAGAGCAATTCCGAAATTAATTGCATTACAACATCAAGTTTACAATGAAATGAAGTAAACACAATTGAATTGAGAAATTTGATTTGAATGGAAATACTTTTATTAATAATATAAGCGTTCTATTCTACAATGGAATCTCTATCAGGTAATGGAGCATGGGAAAATTTCAATATTGTTGACAAACTAAGTAAGTATTATAGTCCTGGCTATGAGCTAGAAAATGAAGAATTGGTGATATGAATTCATGAAAAAAAAAACAATGTCAAAACAATGAAATGTGACACATATATGAAATGCGGAAAAGAAATGCATTTTTTCCATGCCACAAATTTCAAATGTTCTTTATTCATCATTTTGAATTTGCCTAAAAGTATGCATTACTGAAATTTGTTTTCATATCGAGAAGAATCTCAGTATGTAAGTAAGTACATAGGCACATACTTCCTTGATTGCTTCTTGTGATAATTCCAATTTGAAAATGTTAGAATAAAAATTTGAAAATTTACTCACCGACAGGACTTTCTTCATTCCAAAATGAATCGTCAAGTGTATAATCAGCTTCTGTGAAGAGAATAGAAAAGAAATCGAGAAAGTGATAAGCCTATTTTAGTAAACATAGAATCGATCAATAGATTCAATTAAATTTACTCAAATCATGTAAAGTAATATAGTAGTAGATGTAATAAATAGATTTAATGATGATTTCATTTGAATCTTAAATGTTATTTTGTATGTTTGTTATTATTCTCTTATATAAATTTTAAAAAATTCCAACATTGTTGATGGTTTCAATGATATTAATATTGATGTTAATGAATATAAATTGTAAGAAAACCAATTGAAGTAGAAAATACCAGATAATATTGTAATATTCTAAATGAAATTTTAAATTAAATTAAATTAAACTGAAATAAGCAAAACAGAACAAAACAAAATACACATTACATGCATTTACTAACTGAGAAATTTTGTAAGTACAATAAGTGGGAGTTAGGGGCTGTATAGAAATACATTCGTACATACGCATATTAAATATGATGTATGAATGAAATATGGTCTTAAACTTGGACTGGGTTGATTGTAAGCGTTGAATGGCGTATGGCAAATTGTTGATGATTGTCTGTGAAAACAATTAATATAATCAACGACTGAACGACCGAACGAACATTGGATTGAAATTAATGAGCCAAGAAAGGAATAAATGCAAAGTGAACAAGTTGTAAATTGGCAAAGAATACTCATGTGTGTTCAAGAAGTGGACCATGCTTGCTTATAATTGCAACTTTGCTAGCAACATCAAAATCAACAGCAACAGCAGCATGAACAGCAGCGGCCAAGGCTCTTCAATTTTCCATTTTGCAATAATCACACATAGTAGATATACATACATTCTGCATTCATGGGAAACAATGGCAATAACAGCAACAAAATCTTCTTGTGGCTTGTGATTTTATTTGGTCTCGATCCTCTGTTCTGTTCTGTTCTGTTCTGTTCTGTTCTGTTCTGTTCTGTTCTTTTTGGTATCGTCATCACCATCATCATCATTGTTGCCACTGTCGGTGGCGTCGTCAAAGTCATTGTTCTCGTTAAAAGAGAATTGTTGACGGACCAAAAACAGCGCAGAGAAAATGATGATAATGACTGTGATGGATAGAATGAGCAAGAACAAGAGCAGCAGAAGGAGCAAGCAGCATTCTACCAAAGAGAATCGACTGGATGGGACGTAATGAAACGGACTTATGGTAACAATATTTTAGTTGCGACAGCAGCGAAATTTGGTAAAAGACAACAAACGATGTGGTGCGTGCAGCGGCATATGGCAGGTTCCATTAACCGATTGCTCACATCGTTCTATTGAGTGTCATCAGAATATATGTCGTCCATCCAAAGAGATTTAACCACAATACAAATGCATGGACACACACGCACTCGCACTCGCACTTACGCATTTACAAATAAATGTATCCTTATGTATGTATGTGAGCTAAGTTACCATGGTAAATAAGAGGGAGAAAGGCTATATGGACTTGTAGAGAAACATATTTCAGCAACAGATACCGTTGTTTGGCACCTGCAACACTAGCTTTTATTGTTTGACCCTGTCTCGATCCGTTCCTATTGTATTCTGTTCTATTCTTTTCTATTTAAGTATCTTTGCTGAAAGGTAAACTTATGCGTTCGGGTCATTTATTACAGTCAATAGTTGAACTAAGAAAGCTTTAGATGCATTTAACACACACACAGATACACATATATATATATATATATATATATATATATATAGAAATATATATTCACCCATTCACACTGACAAAAGTCTAAACACATACATATGGACGTATAAATTTTGTTACAAAAAGAAAATACATTTTAGTTCTGGCTAAAGGATCAAAATTACCAACCTGAGGTCATTCAATATCAGATATCGATGGATGGACGCTAGGACAAAGGGACAGTGAAGTCTGTGTGGGGCCAGAATGGGACAATAGAATCGACAACAAACACACTCAGAACACACACACACATACAGACACACAGATTCAGAGAATAAACAAACAATGAGTACAATCAGGTGAATTCTTGTGCACAGTAAAACGCTGCGTATACGTATACGTAATATTGTATAAAACAGTTTTACAAATATTCCACATGCGAGTATGTACAATATACGTACGTATGTACATAAGTAAGAGTAAACTTATATATTGTATATATGAATGTATGTATGCATTTATAGAATGGATCGATTCGATTCACAAAAAGCTTACACAGCGTTTATACTTAGTAGCATGAAAAGGCATGGAAAGGTAAGGCAGGGTAAGACAAGACATGGTATAAAATGACATTACAATGCTTTTCGTTGATGGCATTGAATGATAACGAACAAAATAGTTAATGCGACAAAAGAGTTTATAATTTAAATATGTACATGAAATATCTGAAATTCAAATTTCACACATGCCGTAAATTTATGCACAATACAACATGAAAATGAATGAATGAATAAATGTTTCGATAACTCTGTGATATTCTATCAAACAACACCCCCCAATCCTTATTTTGTCTTTCAACTCAAATATCCGTCCACTGAATTGAATTGATACATTGAAATGATGCATAGCATGCTATTGATGTAGCATTGAGTTAGAATGGTTATGGAATTTTTCTATTTAGTTTTTGGAATGTTAGAATTACCATTACATCCATTTGGACTCGAAAACGAGAAATTCCAATCAAATTCATTAAAATACAGTACAGATAAAGATAAGTAAAAGCAAAGCAAAAGAAATCAGTAGTAAAAATATCACATGACTATTGCACATATACATACATACATAATTTTAAATTACAATGCTTGATGAATGAAGTCTTTGAGCAATTAATTAATCAAAACAATTAAAGCAATCAACCAACCAAATCTTGATAGATAGATAAATTATCGGTTAAATTCTTGATTATCTGAAGGAAATTGACATGCATAGTAGTAGTAGTAGTAGTAGTAGTAGTAGTAGTGGTTGTAGTAGTAGGTAATGACAAGAGACAAACGATAATTGATTGGTTTCCTAATCTACTTGATTGTTGTACATTAGTTGGTCGCTCATTCAATTAAAATAGATTTATTCAATAATTTAACCAACGAATGAATCCTTAACCCAGTACAACAATTTTTCCTATTGCAATTCAATCCAATTTCAGTGCATTTGACAAGTCGTGATTGGTACCTTAAATGCTTGTGGTTTGTTTTGCATAAATTTTTGATTGCTTTTAGTGCACAGCGACACAGAGACAAAAACAAAGACAATGTTAATGTTGATGATGATGATGATGATAATGATGATGATAACTAACAATTTGGTACATGCGAATATTTACTATACTATATACATATAAGTACTACAGTGTGCGTGTATATATGTGTATGTGTATGTGGGGGTAACCTTGTAGTTGGTATAATTAACTTAATTAAAGAGTACTTAGCTTTGTGCAGGTAGAAAATCATTGCCATTATCATCATAACATGTCATATTTGTATGTATTATTTTGTGATTTTTTTTTTTTACAAAAATCTTTACGTTATTTTATGAATTTTCCAAATACCTACATATAATCAGATTAAAAATTAGAAAAGCTAAGAGCAGGGAGGCTTCAATTATGACAACACTCAACAACATTGACAAAAAGTGCATTACTTTGCACTAAAATATGTAACAATGTAACTTACAAAATTCACTTTGTTGATCAATATAATCAAATATGCGATATTTCACTTTAAAATAAACGGGGCGACAGGAACAGAGAACAGGAAAATAATTTGAGTTCAAATTACTGAGGCCTTTTTGTCACAAAAAATAAAAACAAAATAAAAAAAAAAACTGACAGCCAGAGAGATGAGCAATGGACACACATGTACTAAATTTGCTTGTGATATAATGAAATCAGAGATTTATAAACCCCAACGTTGCCCAGGAGCAACTTCGCTGTTTTGTCGACGAATAATACAAAAATTATGTTGTATTTATTAAAAAGAGTAATAGATTGATGTTTTATGATTAATTTATAAAAATAATTGATATAAATGAAATAAAAATGTCAAAGTTATAATTAAAAGTATTCGACAACCTCGTCATACTTTTATCAGTGGAAATTTGGAAGGTTTTTGATTTTTTTTTTTTTCAATAATAACAATTAATAAATAAGTAAGTATATAAAAAAAAAAATAATAATAATAACTGTATATACATATAAGATCATCAAATCCTCATCATTTTGAACTCTTAAATTGAAGTATAAAATTATACTTAACCCTATTCGTACCAGTATCACACAGTGACTATAATTAGCCAGGTTCAGACACTTGAAAAAGCTGTTGTATTTTTTAAGCACAATTAAAAAAGTCTAACCTAAATTATTTTTTTTTATTATCATATTAATACTTATATACATATATTGACATCTCGACGCTGTGCCTTGCAAATTCTATATGTGCATTTTTTTAAGCTTTTCAGAAAACAACAAAAAACGTGTTATTGAATAAAATTATTATTATTATCTTATTCTTTCCAAGGCGCAGCGACGATATGTAATATATATATAAATAAAATCGGAACCTTCTTTTTGTCTGTGCACGGTAATCTGAAAAACGGCGTAACCAATTTGAATGCGGTTTTCACTGGTGTATTTTAGCAAATTTCCTGTAACATATAAATTTTATTTCATTAAAATCGATCTACAAAATCGTTCAAAATTAGTGGATCAAATTTTGCATATACAGTTTAGGAACATATTTTCAAATCTTTGCCAAACATCAATTTTTGAATTGTGAATCACAACGAAATAAATATCATTCTTTCTATCATTCTAGTTAAAATCTGATTTTGATTAAATTTCGCCAGGGCGTAGCAAAGCACGTCTGTACAGCTAGTAGAGTATTAAAATTTAATAGCTATTATGTATTATTTATTCGGGGCAGGGGGAGTCCCGGCAAGAGTCACGGGCTTGACGACGGCCCACAACCTACCGTGCATGTAAAAAATGCACGAGATAATGAAGAAGCGATGTCACGCAATAGTGAAGTATAGCTACTCTCTGCGGGAGAAATCGAGCCTACAACATAATGCTGGCTACAAATGTGTGGAACTTAGACGTAGGTGAATATAATAGAATTGACCTGTCCCCAAGGACAATGGAAGAGTGCTCTGAATCTTAGAGGGAAGCCTTGGACGCTTACTCTGAAGTAATACATAAAGCAGTTCCGCAATAGGTATACTGTCCAGGATGAGGAGGGAGGTTTATTGGAGACACCACACACGTAGTTACGTCGGTGACTATAGGTCCGAAATGATTCCTCCCTGTCTAACACACACACACACACACACACAGACACACACACACACAAAAAAAAAAAATAAAAAAAAAAATTGTTAAACATTTTTATTACTCGTTAATATTTTATTTTCAATATTTGTCATTATTAGTACTCGAGTCAATTCCATGAAAAAAAGCAAGTACTCCCTTTGTGTTTATTTCAATCCGCATACAATGTTTCCAATATTATGTTAACAGCTATTCCGGAAGCGTCAATCAAATGATAAAATTGTGCGATAGGCCACTTTTGCGTTTTTCTTTTCGCAGAAAAAGCTTGACACATTTGATCAAGTGCATCTACGCCGTCCTTTATAGCATTGTTATATAAGGTGATCTCAGATTTTGTAGTTTTTGAGTCAATTTCTGTTGAATAGTGCATAATTCAAATTAAAAGAACGACTAACAAGAGTGTCACTCTTTCCAAAACAATTTATGGCTTTCAGGCACTCATTGTTTGCTCAATAAAAAGTTTTTTTATGGAATACATGCTTTATTTTTTATATACCCATACATGTTCAATGTTTTGAAAGAAGATATAAATACAAATCGAAATTTGTAAAGTAAGTAGTTATCAAATGTATTTATAGATATAAAAATTTTGCATCGGAATAAACGTAGTTAAATCGGCGAACTGCGTGCTTACATTGAGGCGTGGCACTTATCCAGTTATCAACTATGACTCCAGCATCATTCCGAAGGTGGACCAAGTCTGTTACATCGGACTAATCCTAGACAAGCGTCTCACATGGTGACCTCACATTAAAACCATTACCGCATGATTTTATGCAAAGTTGCGTAGGCTTGACTGGTTGCTCCGGCCGTCCTGTAAATTGTCGCTCAACAACAAGAGGACAATTTACAGACAAGTAGTGTGGCCCCTGTTTGGCGTTACGCAGTCTAAATCTGGGGTACTGCAGCTGCAAGCAGCGTTCAAAAAGCTCAGGCCTGCCAAAACAAGGCGCTTCGTCGCATAACTGGGGCTCCTTGGTTTGTGCGGAATACCATCTTGCACAGAGACTTAAGGATGCCCACGGCAGAACAAATCCAGCAAAACAGCAATCGTCATCAGCAAAGACTGGAAACTCATCCAAACGCTCTGGCGAAATCCCTCACCCATGGCGTGAGCCGACGCCGAGAGGCTCCATCTTAATGACCTTCTCAGTAGAAGGTCACCAACAACTTGAATATTCACTGCTATGTAATTGCCACATCACTATTCTGTACAATCATAGAAATGTTTTATGTTATTTGCAAAAACATTATAAAAAAAAAAAAAAAAACAGAAAAACAAAAGAAAAAAACCTTATTTTTGTTCATTACACTTTGTAGCAAGTTTGTTTCCCTATTGGGACCTTCTTTACCTAGATAAGAAATGACATACAAAGGAAAGCTAGTCTAACAAATTTTCATACCATATTTGTCAGGTTTCGATGGCATATACCTAAAGGCGAACTGGTACATTGCCTCTGAATGGCATCAGTTGCTTATCGATGGTCAAGTTGGTTCCTGGCACATAACTTTTCTTAATTTGTTTGTTGTTATATTTTAAATATTCCGTCAGCAGTTGTTTTTCTAGCATTAAAAGGTTTTGGCCAAATCTGATACAGTTTCACAAACGTCTGATTCACTATTCGATAGTGTATTTTTTAGTTACGCTCACACTGACCAACTTATAGAGTGTCTAACTTACATATACATACGAGTATATATCACTGTATATAATTTTTTCTTGGTTTATGTTTCTGCAAAGCCGAAAAATTTGAAAATACTTTTCGTTTATGTAAAGACAATTGAATAAACGAATACTTAAATGCATGCATTCTATATTTTGAAAATTACACTGGTTTAATTAATTTCAAAAGTGCATCAAAGGCGAATAGGGTTAAAGGGATGATATTCTTCGCATTGATTCAATTAATTATAAATTGTTTTATGAATTCATTTGAAATTGGTTAGAAATTTGAAAGGAATCAAGTTACTAATCGCAAAACAAGTGTTGTTAATTATTAAGATTTAGTTGTCTTTTATACTTCTTATTAATATTCGAAAAAGGGAACTGATGAACCGATATACATACAATACATACACGTATGCGTATAGTTTACGAGTATCGCATCTGGTAATAATATAGACGATTTGGCAATGTGTACACTTCGTTTCAGAATCCAAACGCTTTGCCGAATATCGAATGCAACGGTAAAGCGTAGGAATTCTAAAGCAAAACGCATGCACTCGCTTAGGTTTTTTTTTTGATTCAATTCAATTTAAATTCAATTTAAGTCAACAATAAAAATTAATCATCAACATTATCATTTATCATAATCATTATCATTATTATCATTGTCATTATCATTATCATTCAAATGAATCAACTACATAAATATGTATATGTCACGGTCTATTATTATTTTATTTCTTAGTAATTACGTATCTGGTATGTAGCATGTAAGTGTATTGTAAATATATATAAATATTGGCCATTTAAAATAAGCATTTTAAATTTTATTATTGTATAATTATTAAGTACTTCTATTACAATTTAATATGAATTTGTTGTTTTTGATTTGTTATTATGTAAGTTTATTGTTGTTTCTTCCATGAGTCAGACAAGTACAAGTACAAATACAAATACAAATACAAGTATGTAATCTCACTGCCCTCTATTGCTTTCGGTTTGCATCAGACGTCTACGACTCAGCATGACTCTTGGTTTCCCACTGCTAGACTCCGATCCGCTCTGCTCCGCTCGAGTTGATTTGACTTGACTTGATGCATGTTGAGTTGAATTAAGTTGAGTTCAGTTCAGTTCAGTTCAGTTGAGTTCAGTTCAGTTCAGTTCAGTTAAGTCAAGTTGAATTGCAGCATCACAGTTTATGTTATGCTGCTGATCCTTGTATTCTAAATATGATATGAATAAGGATAAGGAAGGTAATATATTTGTTTTTTTGTCGTTGTTGTTGTTGAAGGGCATCCGAGGAAACGAAAACATCCAAGGCAAGAGGACAGCTACAGCTTAAATAAATGAATGAATGAATGACTGAAGGCAAAACTTTGAGCATTGAAAACTAAATTAAGTTTTCATTTTTTTATTTTATATTTTTTTTTACATTAATGAGAGAAAATGAGAATGACGAGAAAGAGGAAGAGGAAGAGAGATTGGAGAAGGAGAACTTGTACTTTATTCTCTTTTAAAATTGCTTTTATCTTTTATATTTTTTTATTAAATTTTTTGTTCTCTTTTTCCTTTAACATTTGAATTTTGTTCATTGTATATAAATCACAAAGTACTGTTATATCATAACTATCTCCCACTCCCACTCTTCCTCTCTCTCTCTCTCTAGTTATTTATGGTGAAATTTCAAAGGATTTTGTTTTTGAATATTGAGAAACTATTTTGTGCTCGTTTCGCTTACAATGCTCGAACAAAAAGATTTATATATATTTTTTTTTATTTTTTTTTTTTTTTTTTGTTGATGTACTTATTGAAATTTTTCTATTTGTAAACATTTACAGATTTAGATGCTACACTTTATTGTATTGTATTGTTTTATACTATACTAGATATTTTACAATATTTTGTATTGTTATTTTGTTCTGTTTTGTTTTGTTTTATGGTTGTTGTCAACTAAACTAAGCCTTGAACTCACTAAGCTTTACAACCTCCTGAACTTATCACATCACATTATTTCTCAACAAAACTGAACAAAACTGAACTGAACAGAACGTAACCGAATAGAATAGATACTATAAACTGAAACTCAATAAAATAAAAAGAACAAATATATATATGCGTATGTATATACAATATATCTGAATGATGCTTCACAGTAACAACAACCGCAACAACAACAAATACAATAATAAAAAAAACAACTATAATAGTAGCAAAAATATCTACAAATAAAAGTGAAAACATCATAAGTAACCGGCGCTGCAGTTGAAGTCGCAGTTTTAGCGTAAAATCGGGGCTCTTTAGCATTATCCTCTTAGTACGAGTATATCCTTGATGCGTTCTGACGCTGATATCGTGTAGTATTTTTGCGCATTGTTCAATTCTTTCATTTTGCTTTATCTACGCCCTTCTCCTCTTCTCTCCTTCTTTCCTTCTCATCTTTTCCCTTTACATTTCTTATTATTTTTGTGTTTCTGGGTTTTATTTTTTTTCGTTTTCTGAGTAAGTTGTGTCGATTTACGATTGTTGTGTTGCTGCTACTGCTGCTGTTGTTGATATCTTTACATTGTCATAAAAAGGATATGTGAAGCAATAAATGCTACCGATCCAGTCATTGTATATATTTCTTGTTGTTATTGATGTTGTTGTTGTTGGAGGCAGTTCCCTGTACTCTCGTCCTCATCCTCGTTCGAGGTTGAATATTTTCAGAGCAGGCAGAGCCTTATATTTGGGTCAAATGTTGTTTGCTTGTGAAAAAATGTGAAAATGTGGAAACTGGAAATGACAATGTAAATCAGTAAAGCCACCAACGCCATTGACGTTTTACTCATCCTCACTCTTCTCGTCGTTCTAGGCCAAACCACAGCCAACAACAACCATAAAATAGGGATAAGAGCTAAGAAGCAAAGGAAAAGAGAAACCGTCATAGGAGGAGGAGGAGGAGCAGTAGGAGTGAGTTAGTTAGTTTAGTTGGTATTTAGCCTGCAATATATTGACGTGCATATCTAAATTTAGAAAGTATGTATATTGAAAACTAAATGGCATAAAACGAATGTACGAAGAAACGACGTGAATTTCTAGCAACTGTCATGCAATATTGCATGTTGCTAGTTGAAGTACGATGACTGAGTGATGAAACTAACTGATGTTGACTGACTGACTGACTGACTGACGATGACTTGCTAGAAGCTTGGCTCATTGAAGGGTAGCCATCGTATACTAGTATTTAGTTACTACACTGAATGCCTTTAGGCCACTCGTGTTATCTTTCGTTTCGTTGTATTCTACTATTATTTTCTTATTTAATTTAATTCGCTTTAAATGATGACTGGAGTGGAGTCACTCCTCTCATCTCTGTTCCTCTTCTCCCTTCTTCACCAATGCTGTGTACTGCACTGTCACTTTCTTTAGTTGCGTCTCTCTTCAATGAGTATCTTCACTGTTAAGTAGTATGAAGATTCGTTCTTCTGATGTTCCTGACCCTGTTGCAGTAATTTTTTGCTACTTTCTGGTGACTTCCTATTTCAGTTTTGTCTTGTTTGTTTGTTTGTTTGTTTGTTTGTTTGTTTGTTTGTTTGTTTGTTTGTTTGTTTGTTTGTTTGTTTGTTTGTTTGTTTGTTTGTTTGTTTGTTTGTTTGTTTGTTTGTTTGTTTGTTTGTTTTGTTTGTTTGTTTGTTTGTTTGTTTGTTTGTTTGTTTGTTTGTTTGTTTGTTTGTTTGTTTGTTTGTTTGTTTTGTTTGTTTGTTTGTTTGTTTGTTTGTTTGTTTGTTTGTTTGTTTGTTTGTTTGTTTGTTTGTTTGTTTGTTTGTTTGTTTGTTTGTTTGTTTGTTTGTTTTGTTTGTTTGTTTGTTTGTTTGTTTGTTTGTTTGTTTGTTTGTTTGTTTGTTTGTTTGTTTGTTTGTTTGTTTGTTTGTTTGTTTGTTTGTTTGTTTGTTTGTTTGTTTGTTTGTTTGTTTGTTTGTTTGTTTGTTTGTTTGTTTGTTTGTTTGTTTGTTTGTTTGTTTGTTTGTTTGTTTGTTTGTTTGTTTGTTTGTTTGTTTGTTTGTTTGTTTGTTTGTTTGTTTGTTTGTTTGTTTGTTTGTTTGTTTGTTTGTTTGTTTGTTTGTTTGTTTGTTTGTTTGTTTGTTTGTTTGTTTGTTTGTTTGTTTGTTTGTTTGTTTGTCTTGTCTTGTCTTGTCTTGTCTTGTCTTGTCTTGTCTTGTCTTGTCTTGTCTTGTCTTGTCTTGTCTTGTCTTGTCTTGTCTTGTCTTGTCTTGTCTTGTCTTGTCTTGTCTTGTCTTGTCTTGTCTTGTCTTGTCTTGTCTTGTCTTGTCTTGTTCTTGTCTTGTCTTGTCTTGTCTTGTCTTGTCTTGTCTTGTCTTGTCTTGTCTTGTCTTGTCTTGTCTTGTCTTGTCTTGTCTTGTCTTGTCTTGTCTTCTCTTCTCTTTCGTTTTTTTTTAGTTGTTTCTTTCACTTGAATGCGTATATGCAATACTAAATAATATGATAATTTCGTTCTTCTGCTGCAATTTCTGTTGCAGCCGTTTTCTGTAAGTTTCTGTTGGCTTCTTGATTTCCAAGTCGCGTATAGAAATCAACATAAGCAGAAACAGCAGCAAACAAAATCATAATAGTTTTCAAGTATGTTAAAGAAAGAAAGCAGGTAAGTGAGGGCTGTTCGTGGTCTTCGGTTCTTGCTTAGGCTGAGGACAACGTGTAGGTGGATGGTAGAAGACAACTCGAAAGATGTGCGAAATACTTTGTTATATGCAAATGCCTGGGTGTGTCTGTTCCCACACTCCCACAATTGTGTTCATTCATCATATAGTCAGACAAACAGACGGACAGATAGATAGACACACAGTCAGACTGACTCTTTCTATTCATTTGATCTCTTTTCTACTCATACTTACTCGAAGATACTAAATATATGTACATAGACATGTTCATCTGTGTGAATATTATATGTGAAATTGTGCATTTGTGTTTGTGCAAATTTTGACGCTCTGTTGCACTTTCGTGTCAGTTTCCTGCTTGAATTAGTTGAAGATGCATCACCATCACCGTCACCACTATCACAACTACTACCACCACCATCAGCTAAAGCAAAGTTGAAGCCACATCAGGGACTCTGCGGAGAATACCGAGGAGGAAGAAACGGTATTAGTTTCGAAAAGTTCATCTTTTACTTCTAAATCACATTTTTCTTTATTCGTGTTTTCATCCTTTCCATTTTCGCTTGACTCATGCAACTTCTCACTCCCAATGGCATTTTCATCATCATCAGCACCATCGTCATGTACATGATTTCCATCGTCTAAGAACAGCAGCCCCAGTCGAGGCAGAACCAGCGATACTAAGGGCGAAAACCAGAATTCAAGAAAACTCTATGGCTTAGCAACATCAACATTATAATTTTCATCTTCCTCATTCTTGATATTCTTCATCATTGTTGTTGCATTTGCTGTTGTTGCTGTTATTCTTATAAAATTCAACCAGCAACAAACAACAAAAATATTCGCCATTCATCGCAACTACAGAAGGAGAATATCATCAAAATACTTTAGAGTTAACTGTTTGCAACAACAACCCATCCATATCTAGATCTCTACATCCCACTATCCCTCTATCGTCAATTATCGTACGAATTTTGTCAACACTCGCATAGGTATTCATAAAATTGTATTTCATATTCTCTTCCATAGACACTCATTCTCTCACTCATTCTCTCTCACAAACACTCTCTCTCACACACACACACACACACACACACACACACACTAAATAAGAATAGAAAAAAAATCTAATTTCATTTCATCATTCTTCATTCTGCAATATCCAATCTCCAATTTAATGTTTGCAAAAGTTCTTTTCACATAAATTGGATTTCAATTTGAAGGCTTTTCCGTCAATTTAATGTTGCAACAGTTTATGTGGCAATTAACTGACAAATCATCATCTGATAACTGACAACTGACAGAGAGAAGTCAATTGATTGTAAGAAGTTTGTCCGAAGTTGTAAACACCAAAATATTTAAATTGCACATAAATCAACAATCGAAAATAACAATGTTTCACATTCTCAAATCTATTCGTATTGACTGAGTCCATTGAGGTGTAATGTAAGACAACAACATAAAGTAATTGCATGTTCAAGTATAGTACGATAGACACGACAAAGTAGTAATACATATGCCACGGAAGATTTTCTCATGTTGACAAAACCATCTTAAGGTTTGAATTTAATCTTCCTATACTCGAGTATCGATTTCTCAGAACGACAAAACAATAAATCGTTGTTATCTTAAAAATTATCATGACTTGCACTTGCGGTTTTTAGTAGTTTCTTCATTTGTTGTTTGCAGTGAAAGCATTTGTGCAATTTTTAATTGTCTGTCTGTAATTTTTATACTGTCTGTCTGTGGGACTGACGCAGAGTACTCATGTTACTATTTTAGATAAGTAAACAATTGTGTATTGTAAAATATTTCTTAATAAAATGTATTAATTTAGTGTTACGTAATATTTATTGAGTATAAAGTATAACATTATTTAAGAATCGTTTTTATTTATTGGTAGCCTATTTTGTCACCATGATGAACGAAGAAAGGATAAGGGCGTGATTAGAATGTTCTGATTCTAACTCAAATTACAATGACAAAAGTGACAGTGAGGTCGAGGATGCTTTAGAAGTACAAGGAGAAAATACAGACACTGAGTAGGAGGGTAACTCGTCAGACGAATCAGAGAGTACTATGTCGGCAAAGATACAAAGACTACATGGATCAAAAATAGTCCATCTTCTACTGTTAGAAGAAGGTCTCATAACATTTTAATGCAACTTCTTGGAGTAAAGAAAGAAGCAAGAAATATAAAAGATCCATATGAGATTTGGAAATAATTTTTTTCTGACACAGTAATCCATCTACTAATTACAAAGCATAAGCAAGAAGTTCCTAGAGACACTTTCATATGACCTAATTTTACCCCATCTGAAAGAGCGGGCACTAATTTCAAGTCTGTCAAGAACAATGAGACTGAGGGTGTTAGAAATATTCAATCTAGATGACTCAGAACCTCCATCATCCGGTGACAATCATCTAAAAGGTCGTTGCTAATTTTGTTCGTCAAAAAAACAAAAAAAAAAAAAAAATAGAAAGACACGATACAACTGCATGAAATGCAAAAAATATTTTTGTCCCGACCATGCAGTTATATTATGTTCTGATTGCTCCACAAATGATTAATTAATAAAACTTAATACTCCTTTTTATACTTTTTAGGGTTCCGTACCAAAGGGTGAAAACGGGACCCTATCACTAAGCCTATACTCTCCGTCCGACCGTCACAGAGCTCTATCTCATGAACCGTAATTTATAGAAAGTTGAGAGTTTCACAGAGTGTGTAATTCAATTACAGCGAGAAGTCGAAAAAGGACTCAATAAAGGAATAATAACAATGTTAATAGCTTATGTTTCAAGCAATGCCTTGTAACTTAAAGCAGTTGGTTATTATTTATGTTAGTTCTGTACATGATGTTTACTATTATTTAAATACATACTTTATTTTAGCTTCAAAAAAACTTGGACGATGGCACGAGACCCTCCGTGTGTGAGTCCGACTCACACTTGCATGCCTTTTTTTATTATGCCTAATACTTCTTTTGTTGCATTTCAGAGTTTTTGTTTAATGAATATCACCAGAGAATGATTAATAGTCAATGTGTCCACTTCCAACATCAAAAATATTGATTTTCATTGAATTTATAAGACTGAGTAACTATGTTGGCTTTAGCTTGTGTCATTCATTTATATTCAGCATTCAACTCAATATACTAATACTCACTCCCCAAACCTTTTCTATGGGGTTTAAGTTTTGCGAGCTGCCGATCATTCCATGACCTGTACAGAGCAGCTTTACAAAAATTCCATTGTTTGGCGACTAGTGAGTATTTGAACATTGTCATGCATAAAGCCATAAGGGTTTTCTGTGTTTTTGAGCAAATAAGGAAGGAGGATACTCTCAACTATAATACATTTACATACTCCTATGTACTCTGCGTTATTCATTTTTGAGCTCATAAATTTCAACTCGAGCGTATATCATATAATGAATGCGCCCCCAGACCATTATTGGCATGCCACCAATGTTTCTCTAAGAGAAAAGAAGAGATCACACCAATACTAGCGAAATCTTTTTTTAGTCCATCAGATTAAATTTTTTCTCATCAAAGAAAATAATCTGTTTAAACAATTTAGGTTAACAACAATGCAAATGTTGTACAGTAAAATTGTTTGAATGACTCCCTCCCATGACATGGTTGGCCAAGTTATTTTGCGCGAAAGAAGCTCTGCTGCTTCTTTGTGGGGCTTTCGTAGACTCCTCTTAAATATGTACGTCTTTGACAATGTAGTGAAATTTATTTACTGCAAGTCAAACTTGGACACATGACATGGTGGTATTGCTCGCTTTTTTTATAATGTATTTAATTAATTAATCACTTAATCGATTACTTGAAACGAGTCGAGGTCAATAACAGAGCGGGTATTTGCTTAGAAATGTTTATTGCTAAGCCCTTATATGGACACCAGTTTTGGTACTCTTATTCCGGACACAATGGTTTGGTTAGATCACAGGCATTTATATGGGATATTGGTGGTAATTATTTAGTGTTATGTATCTTTTATGTGTCTATGCTTGTGTCTGAGTGTAAAGTGTATATTTTTATGTTGTTTTCATTGTGTGTTCAGGTAAATTTGGGTGGAAAAAAGGCAAACATCCGTAAGTAAAAAATTAAAAAAATTTCATACAAGATTTAAAGAAATGCTTAGGGGTCTGGCAGCACCACGATGTACAAGATTGAGATAACGAATTCAAAGTACCCATATCCTATACTTGTACTTTCCACCAACACACTCAAAAATAGTCCATTGAGGTTAACCTGGAATTTGATGGATGTAGTTTAAATCTTTGTACTTTTAAAATCACTTTTATTTTTTCACTAACACATTCAAAATTAGTTGATTGTAGGTAACCTAGAATCTCATGACTGTAGTTTAATTCCTTTTACTTTTTTACTTAAAGTCAAAAAAGAAAAGGTCCGGCCAGATCATGGTATCCGTGTAAAGACTTAACCCCATTCTGCTTATTTCGTCTTTAATTGCTTATTTCGTCGTTTTGTATGAAAATAAAAAGATAAATTCCCAACTTTATTTACAAGAACGATTCCATTATTCAGTTAAAACATTATTTCTTTCTGATAACGACGTAAATCGCTTACTTCTTAACAACTGTGAAGCGTGTATTGGTAGCGATAAACTGGATTGGTTAAACAATTTTTGTATATACTGGTAGTGGATTCATTTAATAGTGATGATGCTGAGGCTATTCGATTATCCCAGGAGTCGCTTAATTAGAGATTATTTCGGCAGAAATAAGGAATAAATGACATTTTTCCATGGAAGCCACAGACTCATACGTACAATATATTTCCCCAACAAAGCTGGTTTTTTTACATACTGTCCTGTGTCGTGACCCCTTTTCTTCTTCCGTTAAACAAGTCGATTGTAATATTTTGATTAAACAAATCTAATGGTTCTTTTTCTATACTAATTTACAAAAAATAGAAACCGTACAGTTTATTCTTTGTACATTCATGCGTTTTTCTTTTTTCAAAATATAAACGTTGCATATTTGGCGAAAGTTGGACGTAATATTTTGGAAGTGTCCTATAATTTAGATAAATACCATTAATGGTCTGGACAATAACGTTCTAAAGATAAGTACACGTATCCTACATACCATTTGATATTTAATTAAAACTGGACATGTAAAGAAAAGATTTCAGTTTGTTTTTGGCTCAAACTCATTCCTAAAGCTTCATCTGCAAAAGAAATCTTGAAAAAAATCACCAAAGATTTAGATTTACCTGAAAAATCAATGTATCGTAGCATACGTGACAATTTTATCAAATTTTTTTTTGATTTTGATTCGGGCACTGATTTACTTATATCAGTTCGATTCACCTCCTCCCCTTCTTTAATTGTCACCTTCTCCTATGGGCAACCATGCTTCCTCCCACCTACCTTCCACCACTCCTCTTCTTCCTGCCACAAATGCCTCTCCAGCCGATCCTACCTCAACTCCTGTGCTGTCTGTAATACAGGTAATTCCACTCTTCTCTGCAGTATCTTCCTCCAAACGATCTAGACCCGTTTCTGCTCCACCTTCGTCGAACACCATTGTGGACAAAACGGGAATGTTGCCAGTCAATGACTCTAAGCGGTCAAGACCTGATGCTCCCCGCCAGTCTGGCTCAATTGTGGATAACTCGATGAATGGTGCCGTCAATGGTGGTATGCCCCCTACCTCAGTTGTACTTTTACCCGACGAGTCCAACCAGGCCGCTCATTCATTAATATCACCTCCGGCAACTTTGGAACATTCTTTGAATATGGATTCACCACCTATCTTGTCGGTAGTGGCTCCTCGGAAACATATTTTCCTATCAAGACTTTCTTATGATACTACCTGTGATGACATTAATAGGTATATTGCTTCTAAGACTAATGTGAAGGTTAGTGTGCAAAAATTAAATTTTTCACAACCTACGGATATTTCGTCGTTCAATATTAGTGTGCCTTCCGAATCATTTGACGAAGTTTGTAATCTGAAATTCTGGCCTTCAAATAGGGTCGTTCATGAATTTAGACATAAGAGTAGGAATAGACCTAGTACTGTATCATCGGTGTAAACCTCATTTGTTTACATACACGATTGAAAACGTCCAACTCGAGCGATTCTCTACTTTTAATGACCTCGTGGTCCAGTTTAACCCCAAGCTGTGTTTTAACCAACATATCTCTTCTATCGTAAATGAAGCGAAGGGAGTGTTTGGTTTCATTATATCTCTTGTGCGTTTACTCCTCGAGTATTGCTCTTGCATTTGGTCACCGCAATATATAAATAATCAAGTTCGAATTGAGTCTGGGGAAATTGATTCTACTGAGCTATTAAATCAGTTAAACTTTTGTGTCCGTAGTCGTCCTACCAGAAATTTTGTCCCTTTAGCATTAAATAGTTGCACTATTAACTATACCCTACACGATCCATTCCGAGTTTTATGTTTTATTTCATATAATAAATTCTATCATGTTCTCTTGCCCGAGATATCGCCATCATCGATTAATACCATCTTTATTCGCTGCCTACGGGACTCATGACTGATTTGGGTCACCTATACCGTCTCCATTATTGTAGTTTATTAGTTTATATGTCCCTAACCACACATGGCTGTGAGTAGGAGCATAGCTCGCTACTATTTGCAAATAAATTTCCCCCATCGGGTCAGAGGCTGGTATTTCACATTATCCTTATTGATTTATTTATCCTATTTTTGTTTGTTTCTCTTTTTTTTTTGGAATTAATTTATTTTGGTTTAAGTTCAATTTATATTTTTGTCTTACTTTTAAGTGTTAATTGTTACATTTATTTTTGTTTTAAGCTGACGATTTTTTTTGTCAATGTCATTCAAATAAATAAATAAGAAGAAAAAGTCACTAAAGTGTTTAATTCGGTAATTCATTCATTAATGGAAGAGTATTCAGGATGATTTTGTCAGTTCAAAAAATTATCAGAAACACTTAAATTTATTGTGTGACTTCAGTGGATAAATTAAACTTGTCTAAATTTCATTGATTGGAAATTGGAGATTGAAGAAATTGAAATGCAGATAATTGACTTACAGTCTAGTTCAATAAAAATGCCAATAACAAAATTATGGAAATATGGGATGCATTTCCAGACATATTTATATAGTTGTCTGAAGAAGTTATTTTCAGCTTTCATCTACGCTTGTGAGTTCTTATTTTCAGATATGAATAAAATTAAACACTTGCATCGAAAACATATGTCAGATGACTCCAGTTCAGCTTGCATGCTGCTAAAAGTAATAAAATATGAGCCTAATAGAATATAAGATATTTAGTATCTAATTTGCAAAAGAAGAAATCATACTAAATTATTAGTAAATATTACGATTGCTGTACAAATATCTGATTTCAAATAAAGAGTCTTAACTTAATACCATCTATAATAGTTATATTTTTTGTACATTAAATTACTAGGTCAAGACACTTCGACGGTACGACATGGCTACATTATTATTATTTTTATAAAAAATGGTACGTTCACCAATAAAGATTCACCATCCCTACCCTATACTATTTTTTGCGTTGCACTTTTGTACATATTTATATTGATCCATCTTTAATTGATCAACCGAACTAGGAAATTTATGATGACGAATTTTGAAATCTATAATGGATATTTAAAACATTGACTTAATACTGGTAGAATACAAAAGATAGAATAGAATTTCTTGCATTTTAGGTCTTAGCCATATTTTGCTTGCATTGGTTACAGAACTTAGAAAAACATATTGTGCTATGAATATCCAAGGGTATCTTAAATAAGCGAAGTAGAGTATTATGGATGCGGTGTGTGTGTTATAGCGCCTAATACTGTTGAAGGAGCAATTACTCTGTTCCCTCCTGACGCATCACTCTTAACCAAAGACTGAACACAAAATGCTGACAGAGCTTGAATGTCAATCAACATTTTATATTGTGCGTCTTTACTCGCCTTAAGGAAGATCAACAGCAAGGACTACAATTGGAGGAGAGGGGGAAAAGTAAATACTTACCTACAAATGAATTTGGAAGATGAGGATGGCGGCGCGCAAATAATTGAAATAATGAGCTAAATAAATTCACAAAGCGTCCCAATTATGTTCGCACCACAAAATGGTGGTGGGCAGTCAAATAAAATGACGACTGAACAACTGAACAAAACAAAACAAAATAAAATGCAAAATAACAAGAATATGAAGATAAAGACGAAGATGAAGCTTTTGAAAGAAAAATACTAAAGTTCTGTATTGACTCAAATGGCAGTCGGTCGAAAGGGTGGATGGGGAGTGCGAAGTCGCTCGGCGTTCGTTCTTATCGTCTTGTTCTCTTTTTATCTAGTATCTATGTATATATCTATGAGTCCCTAGGTTTCGGTTTTTTTTTTGTTTTTTTTGTGTCTGTGTGAGGAAAATGAAGTGTGGACACAAAGTATTGGAGTGGATAGATGAATATGGTTACTTGGTTGTGTGATGCTAAATTGAATGGTGTCAGGCAGGGAGAGAGCCTGACATGGGGGAAGGATTTTGTATTTGATGAAAAACCACGAAATCTTTGTATTTGTGACGCGTTCCAGCCCCCAAGGAGCTGCTGCCTACATATTTATATACTAGTGTAGTTGAACTTAAAGAAGATGTAAATAATAAAGATGAAGATGGAGAAAACTGTACATAAACAAATTCGTTTCGTTTAGGTTTGTTGTAGCAACAACAACTAAGTATATCCAGATCCAGAACCAGAAGTATAACAACGACAACAACAGCAATCATAATAATAAGAATAGTAATAATAATAATAATATAAGAAGTAATAAGAAAGCTTTATAGAATGTTAAAGTAAAAGTATGAAGAAAGAAAAGAGAAACGAAAGAAAGTTTATGAATGGTCATGGATAGGCTAGTGTCAGGCGATGAATGATAAAGACCAACGAACTAACCAACCAAGTGGATGAGACAGCGGGAAGACAGTGAAAAAGAGACCATTTGTTTTAAGTAGTTACGTTCGTTGTGTCTAAGCGTCTGCTGTCGAGCTGTCTGTTTGCCTATTTCATTTCAACTGAACCAATAGAAGTCGTCGTCGTTGTCGTCTCCATCTTTAGCTTCATTTTATTTTGATTTGCTTTTGTTTGATGTGATTTCCTTGTAAATGAGTCTTTGTATAGATGGGAGAGAGGTAGCGGGTTGGTGTGGTTTGAGAAGTAGATAAGTCGGGAGGATGGTTAAATGGATTCGCGTGAATGGATTGGTGTTGGCGTTGGCGTTGGAGTTTATATGAATTGGTCCTATGCTGAGTTAAGCTGTACGCGCATTAGGCTTGTTTACGTTCAAATGAAAACTAAATGAAAATTTTACATTATGATTTCTTACTTCTTCCTTTGAACTTTTATTTCACTTGGTTGCCTCTTACTCCCCTTAAGTTGCTCTCTCACACTTTTTAATTTTCACTTTATGGCAAGTTAAAAGAGGCGCCCGCCAAAATGTTGTCTCTGGTGAGTGGATGGATGGATGGATGGATGGATGGATGGATGGATGGATGGATGGATGGATGGATGGATAGATAGATGAGTGAGTGAGTGGGTGGGTATCTCTTTGGTTGAATTGCGTCGGATTCAAAGAGAATGAGAAGGAATAGAAAGAGGAGGCGGGGGACTGTTTCATTTTGGTAATTGTTAGTAGCAACACCAACACGATCATAAAAAAATATAATCATAAAGATTAGACAAATGCCAACGAAGCACATACAAAGTGAGATAGAGAGAGTAAAACGAAATACTCTGCTTAGACAGCAAGGACAACATCGTCATCTTCAGTAATAATGAATAGAAATATAGAATATTTTCGTTGAATGCTCATAAAAAGAGGCTTCTTTTGTGATTGGCCCTTACTGTCACCGTTGTCACTGTTACTAACCGGAAAAATGATACTTAGTTAAAATAATGTGTTACCTTCGTTGCCTCTAGACCTTCGTCATGCTTTCTTTCATCACTATTAGTTTATGATGGATGGCATCTTCAGAATTCATCATCTACGCTTGTGAGTTCATCAATCATCATCACATTTTCATTCTTTATACATACTCTTCTAATATCTGATCTAATATGATCTGATGAAAGATAAATGCAAGGATTCTATTGCAGCATAGTTGGTTTTACTATTTGTCTTTGGTAATTATTCATACTATAAAACTGCAATCGACTTTCTCTCCCTCTCCCTTTCTAATTTCGTTCGATATGCTAATTAATAATGTATTGTGAAACCAAAATCGAACGTTGGATATGATTGGACTATAACATTATGATGATGTTGATGGGGTTAATTCAATGAGTGTTTTTTTTTAACATCGTCGTTCTCATCATTATCATTATCATCGTTAATACATTGAGATTGAGAAAACTGCTGGAGCAGCCTGAGACGACTGGAAATTCTTTACTCTTCGCTTTCTGTTCTATAGTCTTTCGGAACACATACACAACATGGTCTGCTTGGACCCTATTATGATTAACGTTGACTTATATTAAAAGGAACTGAGAAACCGAGTGGGCGACCAGAAGAATAAACGAAGGACACACTTCTGACACTGTTGGGGATTGGGATTGTGAGTGGTGGATAAGAAGGTTCTGTTCTGTTTGGGTTTTAACTTTTCTACTTAAGCTTAAAATTTGCATTTTGCTTCTAGCAAAATAAAAAATGCAGAATGGAAAGACCGACAGAGAGAGGGAGGACGAAATAGAGAGAAAAAAAAGAAGGTGAAAATAAAAATTAAGGAAATCTTTTTAAAACGAAAAAAAAAAAAAAAAATTAAATAAAATAAAATAAAATAAAATGCAAAAATACTATACAAACACCAAGAAAAATATGAGTGCATGTGCGTGTTGTAAGTTTTTCTGCATTTCCCTTTAAGTACACCACTACCTCCACCCCCACCCCATCCCCCTTCCATTCAACAATCCATCTATAATAGCAGCTCGGTTTTTTCCAACCACCACCTATTCCTTGTCCAACATCATCATCCATCCATCTTTTCGTTTGTGCTATTTTTTCTGCTTTGCAATGAGCTTCGTTTTACCGCTTGCGCAAATCTTCTATTTCCACTGCTCTCGGCCCCCCATCCCTTCTCAACACTTTCCCACTTGTCTAAAGCGGTTTCTCATTCCTCCCCTTCCCTTCCCTCGCATTCCCTCCCCCTTCCATTCATGCAATTTTTATTTTTTTTATTTTTCACTTTCACACACACACACACACACACACACACACACACACACACACACACACACACACACACACACACACACACACATACAAACATATAAATGAAAGAATGAAAAATGGATGCCGCGCTTATTTTGCAAATTTCGTTTCATTTCACGTTGCTTTCCCCCCTTATTCCAGCGAATTTCATATTTATTCCGCTACGTTTTTTCTTATTTTTCCCTTACTCATTCACATCTCCGCGTCCATCCATATGACCATCTTCTGAAGTCCCTTTGCTGTTGCTCGTCGTTGCTCGTCGTTGCTCGCTCATAACATAACCTTCACAAATGTTGCCTGCAATTTGTGTATTTATTTTATAAAAAAATTTTTGTGTGCTGTGAGTATGTGAGCTTTCGTCGCTTTGATTCTCAATTCTACTAAACGCCAGCAGCAGTGGACAAAGATGCTGGTGAGTGAAAAGTGAACGAAAAGAAGGAAGAAGAGAGGTCAAGAAAATGAACGATTGCGTAAATAATTAAATCAGGAATTTCAATCGAAATGAAAATTCCAGTTGCAGATGCAATTGTTTACTGACTAATTGATTGGTATCGACCGACACATAAAGTAGTACAATATTATAATGACAATTGTGATTGTACAAGTACAGGAATGTATTAAGAGTATTATGTAGATGATATTATGAAATCATGAAATCATCATGATCGCTGACTAATTGAACGATTAACCATCATCAATGATTTCAACAATTTTATGATATTAATGTTTAATATGATTTCGGTCATGTGGATGCCACGACCGCCGCGTATAAGGCGCAATTTAAAAGTACAATTTTCACAGAGTTTTCGTAAAATTTGCGGCCGTATTTCGGCAATAACTTTTCGAATGTTGATTTCCAGGTGTTTAATTATCTCTGGTTTATCGGTATAGGTAAGTGATTTTACAAAACCCCAAAGAAAATAATTTAATCAGGTTAAATCATACGATCTTGCTGGCCAATTCACGTCTGTTCTTCGAGAAATTACTCGATTATTAAACTTCATTATTAAGATTGTAACTCGTTTTTCTCTCATGTAGCGATCTATTTTATTTAACCGGAAAGTATCGGATGAAATGCCAAACCAAACTAAATAAAAAGCAACTATCAGCTGTTAAATCGGTTGTCAAATAAAGCAGTGTTTCCAACTCAAAGTTGTGAACCTCTAAAAGAAAAAACCCCTTACAATTCCAAGTATTGAATACTAATATTATTGCCTCCAATATTGAGACTTATGAAAACAAATCCCTTATCATCTGTTGTTGTTATTTCCTTTGATCTTTTCTCTCAACGTCTGAATAGCAACTGTTACAATAAAACAAAAACCAATTAACAACCATCATCATCATTGCATGTTTTGTCACTGATATTGTCGTCCTGCTAGAATCATATTCTCATACAACTACATTTTCCTTGCATCAACACTTTGTTTTTCATTTCGATTTTCGTTTCATTTCGTTTTGATTACTGCAACACTTTTTATTTTTTTGGTCTTTGCTGTGTACTCGTCCTGACTCCTAAGCCCTGAGCATTGCCTATAATCTATTATGATCAAGAAGTACTGGACTGGTGGATTCCAATGTACGTATCTCATGCCTTTGTCTCTGCATTGGCTTGACATTCTGTTCTGTATATTGTGTTCTGTGTTCAGTTGCATGATGATTTAGTTTCTGTTGCTTACCATTGTTGGTATTTTGTTGGCTTTGTGAATGACGTGAGTGTTGCAACAATTGATTTTTGATTTGTCCTATTTAAGTTCTTCTACTGCATGTTACTATAATTTAGTATTGATTGGTCTTACTAATATTATTGCAATTGTGATTGTGAATTCTGGCATTTAGAAAAATGTGAAATTAATATCTTTGATTTATTTCTTTTTATTCATTTTTACATTAATAAAGTTTATGGAGATCAAATTATTAAAATCAAAGGGGTAAAAGTTCAATTTTCATATGGAAAATTTATAAAATGTTAATATCTAGAAATGTTAAACAGGAGACAGATATGTTAGTTAAAATGTCAGAATAGGCAATCAATTGATATTGATTTGTATTTTTTTAAATGTAACTGTAAAAACCTATTGTATTCAAAATTCATTGTATTCTATTTAATATAAACGACAGATAAAGTGGCAAGAATGGACGATGCCAAGCTTACGTGGATAATAACTATAAAAAAGAGAAATCTTCCTAGTTTTTACAAGAAAAAGCAAGGGAATACACGGAAGCAATCGATTATGACGACTTTGCTGCAAGTAAGGGTGGAATAGTAAAAGAATAAGAACAAAATAACTGCTTCTGTGGGAAGCAATTTCACTGGAATAGAGAATTTAAAACTGATTGTTATTGGCAAGGAGAAAACCCAGTTGTACTTCAAAGAATTGAAATCGAAGAAAAAGCTTCAAGTCAAATCATCAGTCAAGCAAACATAAATGATTGGTTTTTTACAAAAAACACGCTATTTAATGTAAAATTCTGTGAAGATAAAATTATAATTTGTTTTTGTTTTATTGAAATCACATCTAAAACAAAGTTATTGTCCTTTATCAATGACTTTGTAACTGATGAGTTCATTTGGATCCCGGTTTGTATTGGGGGTTACCCGCCTAGTGGTCCGATTCGGCTGATTCCGACAAATGTTCTGCGTATGGTAAAAAGAAAGCTTCGTGCAAAATTTCAGCTCTCGAGGGACTAGTTTGCATACATTCAGACAGATAGACGGTCTCCTTCTGTGTGTTACAAACTTCATGACAAACTTATAATACTATTCACTGCGTGAATAGTAAATTTACATACTATAGTATGTGTAGTGTATAAGCTGGTATGTAAGCCTTAGAATGTAAGCGTAGCGAGTAAGAACTGTATATATGTGCAATGTACTGGTGTGAGTGAGCGTGTCTGCGACAGCTCTCGCAAAACCAAATAGAAAAGAAGCAAGGTATTATTAAAACGGCAATCAAAGGAATAACACCATGTTTGATTGAATTCTAAACCACAACCTCAGAAGTGGGATACACTTGCAAAAATCGACTACTCCGATTCTGACAAACAGTTAAAAATATAAATTATGCACGAAATATTAGAAGACTTGACTGTTCAAGTTCTAAAAAAAATATGTGCGAAGTTATCTTTACCGTCCGCGGGCAATAAGACATCATTGAAAACGCGTTTGCTACTTGCTCCAGAAGGTGAACTTCAGAAAATTTTAGACGAAATTTGCACTGAGGAGAATGTCGTGCTAGAAGTTATGATTGAACAACAAAAAAGTAATGATGAAAATATGCAGGAGAATTTACCGCAACAATATTTCGATAGTACAATGTCACAAGGCACAGCAGTGCAAGGTGGAACAAATTATGATAGTAAAACAACAACAAAAAATTGGTGACGAAAACATACAGGATAATTTACCGCAACAATGTTTCGACAACAAATCGTCTCATGAAGAACAGCAGAACAAAGCGAAACAAACAGTTGAACAAATTAAAACAAAATAAACTAAGCTCAGAGAGAAAGAATTAGAATTGCAGAGACGTGAATATGAGGCTGAACAAATGATCATGCAAGCAAAACTCAAAGAGAAATAATTTGAATTGCAAAGACGTGAAAACGAATTGCTCAAACGGGAGCAATTATTGTTGCTAAGAGAGAATTAAATGCTGTTAAAGAGTACGGAAAAGATGAAGGACAATGTCTTTGAGTGTCAAAATAACATAGTTTCATTCAAAACACTAACACATTTTGTTCGCGATTTTGATGGAAAGACTGATGCCAATTTCTGGGTCAAACAACTTAAAAATGTAAAAAAACAACACTCATTCGATGACAACACAATCCGGGCATTTTTTACAATAACATAAAACAGGAAAGGCACAAATATGGCTGTATTCCAGAGAAAGCAGTTCTGATGAGAACATAGATGACCTGCTCGAAAAATGTTGTTTGGTTTTTGGTGTGAGAGAGAGCGAGCTGGATCTGCGGAAAATGCACGCAAGTGGCGACCGGACGAGATGTTTGCAGATTATTTTAATGACAAAGTGCTGTTGGCAGAACGTATAATGATAGGAGAAAGAGAGATAATTCTGACTTTAGTAGACGGTATACCAGATGAGCAACTCCGTAACCAGGTCGCAATACAACAACAACATGCCACCAAGGAGGATCTACTCCGCGCACTTGTGGGTATAAAATTGCCAAAATCAAATCAACAGCAGAAGAAATCATCGATTTCAACGCAGCAACAAAAGCTTAAGTTTTCGGAAGTTGACAAGTCGGACAAAAGATGTTACAACTGCAACAGCGTTGGACATTTTGCAGCTGAATGCAAGAAACCTCCGAGAGAACCTGGGACGTGCTACAGTTGTGGCAGCTCAGGTCATGCTGTAAAGGATTGCTCGCAGTACAAGAAGAAGACAACGCTGGAGCCGAAAAATGATTATGTAAGAGTTTTTAATGTATTATAAGATAAAAAATTCAATGTAAATCTTTCTCTAGAATGCTTAATTGATTCAGGAAACCCCATCAGCTTTGTTCGAAGACAAATGATACCGAATGAAATAGATATAAAAAGTGTGGAAAATGTTGTATATTATGGATTAAATGCATCAAAATTAAAAATATTTGGGAACATTAACTGTTATGTTGAATTAATGAATAAAAAAGTTGAAATTGAATTCTTGGTGGTGGCTGATGAATCAATGAAATATTTTGCAATTTTAGGAAGAGATTTTTTAGAAATAAGTAACAGAAAAATTGTATGGCCTAATGAAAATGTCAGTGATAAAGATAATTTTAAAGAAAAAAGTATGATAAAGAACGTTTTAAAAAATCAAAACGTAGTGTTAACACAAAATCTTGACCAATTTGTCAATGTTAATTTTGAAGACCAATTAAAGTCAATCAATTTAACGATGAAACCAGATTTACTGAATTTGAATATTGGAGAAAATATTTCGTTTGAAGTTAAAATTAAATTCGAAAGGATGTTCCAAAACATTTACTTAGAAGCTGAAAGACCTAATATTCTTAAAGTTCGTGGTGAAATGAAAATCTTATTACAAAATGAAAAACCGTTCAATTGTCCCCCACATAGATTGTCTTATACTGAGAAACAGGAGTTACAAAAAACTTTAGACGACTATTTAGAAAAAGGTATTATTAGAACTAGTGAATTTGCATCCCCCATTGTATTGGTATGAAAAAAACTGGGAACTTACGAATGTGTATTGATTTTCGAAACCTAAACAAGAACACCACAAAACATAATTACTCGTATCCAATCCCATTAGAAAGTTTAGCAAACAAAGATTTGTTTACAAAATTAGATTTAAAAAAAAGATTCTTTACGTGTTTATGAGTGAAGAATCGATAAAGTACACGTCATTTATTACGCCTCTAGGACAGTTTGAATTCGTGAGAATGCCATTCGGGTTAAAAAATGCTCCGTCAATTTTTCAGATGTTTATAAACAAAGAGTTTGCAGATTTAATTCGACAGGGCAAAGTAATGATAGCTACTAACAATATTAAGGAACACTTAGAAATTTTAGAAGAAATTATGAAGCGATTAATGGAAAACAAATTAGAATTACGGTTAGACAAGTGTGAGTTTTTGCAAAAGAGTGTCAAATATCTTGGGTATACCATAAATGAATCAGGTATTAGTGCACATGACTCAGGCTTAGAAGCCATTTACAATTTTCCGATCCCAGATAAGGTTCATGCAGTTCAAAGTTTTTTGGGATTATGTTCATATTTTAGACGGTTTATTAAAGACTTTTCGATTATTACTAAGCCCCTTTACGATTTAACTAAAAAAGATAGAAAATTTGTGTTTGGCGAAAAAGAATTACAAGCATTTGAACATTTAAAACAAAAACTGGTAGAGCCACCTGTTTTAGATTTGTCTGGTCCATCTGCTGAAACAGAATTACACTGTGATGCGAGCGTTTTGGGGTATGACGCAGTGTTGATTCAAAAGAATAAAGATAACAAGTGGCATCCAGTTTTCTACTTTTCTAAGAGAAATACAGGCGCAGAATCAAAATTCCATAGTTTCGAATTAAAAACACTAGCAATAATTTATGCATTAAGAATATTTAGGATATATTTACATGAACGTAAATTTAAAATAATTACTGACTTCAACTCTTTAACGCTAAAAACAATTAAACCCTAGGATAGCTAGGTGGGCTTTAGAAATGCAAAATTTTGATTATGAACCAGTACATAGAGAAGGAAAACGTATGCAACATGTTGATGTATAATAATAAGTAGAAATAATACAGTTATGATTGTTGAAGTCAATACATTTGAAGAGAATTTAGTTATTTGTCAAAATAGAGATCCCAAAATTATAAAACTTAAGGAAGAATTGCAAAAATCAGAAAATAAATTTTATGAGATGAGAAATGGTGTCCTATATAAAAAATTAGAAAATAAATTGCTGTTTTATGTACGAGAGGCAATAGAAAGCCATGTTTTGTATAAGTATCATGACGAGATGGGCCACGTTGGTATTAACAAGGTTGCTGAACTGGTTAGAAATAATTACTGGTTCCCACATATTATTACAAAAGTTGATGAACATATAAAAAATTGCCTTAAGTGTATAGCATTCTCATGTAAAAGTGGTAAGGTGGAAGGGTTTTTACACAATATTCCAAAGTCTGAAAAACCATTTGAGATGCTACACATAGATCATTACGGACCAATTGATAAAAGTACATACAGGCATTCCAGATGGTGGTGGCTTACTTGCAAAAGTTAGTCAACACACTCGTGAACATCTGGTTGAGCTCCTTCGCGAGTTTCGCTGCCAGTCGCTGCAAAAATTCCTCCAGTCGTTTCATTACTGTCTCAAAAATGAGACCACCAGCTCCGTTACTTGCTGAGAGATTCGATAAACCAGCGGAGTGGGTTTCCTGGTGGGCGTTGGCGTGGCCCCTGGACGCATTGGCGTAGCTGAATCCCTCGATTCGTCTGTTTTGCTGCCTATTTAAGTCAGATTGTCGTGGCACCTCTAAAGCGGGCCTCCTTTTACCCATGTCTCTTTTTTCTACTGTTGCTTTGTAGATTCTGCATCCTTTATAAGAAGATGTGTGACTTTCACTGTAGTGGACACATTTAGCTGGTGCTTTCTTAGGTTTGTCGCAGTCCGTGGATTTGTGAAATTCTCCACATTTCACACACCGGTACGGTTTGTAGCAGAACCGTTTAGTATGTCCGAATTCTTGACAACGGTGGCATTGGACCAGGTCATTGAACTTTTTTGGTGGCTCTACTACCACCACTGCGTTACACAGTCCTTTGACGTCAAATATAGATTTATTATTTTTAGCTGGCTCAAGGTCGACAAAGAAAATTGACATGGGGAGCTTAGAGTTTCGGTTTTTGGCATTTGATACAATCCTAGCCTTGTGCCCCAACAATGCCAGTTGAGCCTTAATGTGGTCGATGTTGGTTGAGTGGTGTAAATTCTTTATGACTGCCCTATATGCCCTTTCCTCTTTGAGTTGGTAAGTATGGATTTCTAACCCCTCCTTTTAGAATGTATCTACGATTTTCCTATAGTGTTCTGTTATTTTGGTTATGACTCGTACTTGTCCATCTCGAGAAGCTTTGTAAGAAAAAATATCTTTACCAATAAGTTGTGAGATTTTGTTAGACATATTTCCCATGTCAATCCTGGGATGAAGATTGTTGGTGGTTTTGGATTGAACTGCTGCTCAGTCTCAGGTGGCGTTACAGATACGTGTATCGTGTCTTTATTGCTGTTTGCTGAGCTGACATTTGCTGTTTGCACCTTCCGTTGTTTGAGAGAAGTGGTAGACTGATTTGGTACAAGCGATTCCTCAGTTAGCTGCTGCTCAGTTTCGGGTGTCATTTCAGAAACGTCCATCGTGTCTTCGTTGACAGCCATTGGGACGAAACGGTTATGTGAGTTGACATTTCTTGTCTGTACAACTTTGTTTTTGACCTTCCGTTGTTTAAGTGACGAGCTAGAATGATTAGATACCGACGAGCCCTCAGTGGCTGTTTCGGTGTCTGAGTCAACATTAGAGGAACTCAAAGACCTATTTTGCGTTTTTTTGTTATCCTGGGGGTTCAGGTGAGCTTCTTTTATGCTTGGTGGGGTGAGTTACCCATTTTGTTGGCGTTTGCCAGGGGACCGCACCGTTGCTGGTTTGACCCGTCTCATGATGAAAGAGCGCGTCAAAAAAGCACAGGGCAATAAGTTGAGTTTTCACTGTACGGGACTTTTTAATTTGTTATATCTATTTAAATAAAATAAAATTCCCGTTTCCAAGATAATTTGTAAGCACAAGAATAATTATGACAGTTATGATTAAACAAAATAAGAATTTCGTCTGGTTTAAAATCGACGAAAAGACTCGCTATATCGAATTAAACAAGATGTTGTTGCTTAGCTAAGGCGATAAGCACAAAATAGAAATTCAAAAAATAATAAATTCCCGTTTGTGATGATACTTGGAAAAAACACACGCATAAGCACCTGCATAAATTGCGACTGCACTCGAAGAGAGCTAGATCACAACTCGGTTCAACAAACATGAAACAGAAAATGTAAGCAACAAAGAAGGAAAAGATGATAATGTTATTTCAAATAAAAATAGTACAGATAAAACTTCAGAAAAACAATAAACTTTGTATATAGAAGAATCGGGTGATCCTTTTAGTCAGGACGGCCGAATTATCGTATGTGTAGTGTATAAGTTAGTATGTAAGCCTAAGAATGTAAGCGTAGCGAGTAAGAACTGTTTATGTGTGCAATGTACTGGTGTGAGTGAGTGTGTCTGCGACAGCTCTCGCACAACCAAAGAGAAAAGAAGCAAGGTATTATTAAAACGGCAATCAAAGGAATAACATAGTGTTTGATGGAATTCTATACCACAATACTTTTTATTATTATCAATATTTTTATATTGTATATTATTATTATTATTATTATTTTTATTTACGTTTTCGAAAATAACCAATTAGATAAAACATTTATATGGTTGTAAAGAATAATGACTTGGCGATTATATCACAGTGAATGTTCATGTTGCTGTTGTATGGAACTTCTTTAATGGGCATAGCTTCACGGCATGGGTGAGGGAATAAATTTACAGAATACAAAATATAACAAACAACTGTCCAACTGTTTGAATAACAAATAAAAAATAGAAACTGTATAATAAGTTTATCACAAAAAAAAAAAAGAGTGTTTACTCTGATATGATTATGCGAGTATAAAATTGTAATTTTCAAAGAAACAAAAAACAAAGCTTACTTAAATAAAAAAGGGGGGACTGTATAATAGTATGTACATTAGTAGCTCCGACAGATATGATTTTTTTTATGCTCTTCTAAATTTCATTTGAAACAAATAACATTGAACAGTAATGTTATATAAGCAAATATGTATTCAAATGATTTGATTTTCAACAATCATGCCACAATATCATGTGAAACCATCAATTTCACTGTATAAGCCCAAATATTGAACATTATCTATCGCTTATACATAGTTTAACCACAAATACCAATAATAATATGCACATTGTAATAAGAGAAGATGATAGAGGGCAGGGGATTGATATTGAACGATAATGAATTTACCAAGCCCAATTAACATAGAATAAAATGCAGTCAATGAATGAAGGATAAATATAATTGATGGAATTAAGGTGAAACCTAGAGCTGAACGTCTTAGTCACTATTGCTCTTAAAAATTATTAATTAAGTTATAATGTCTAGTTATAATATTAGTTCTAAATAATAATAACAAGGTGAAACCTATATATGTTACTAATATTGTACATAGAATATAATAGATTAGTGGACTCACCTCCGGCAGGTGTTACACAGTAGAATAACTGGGCTATGACCAGCATACGAAAGGGTGCGATTGTTATCCTCATGACGACGATGGCTTCCTGACTTAAGTTGATTGCTGTGATTCTACGAAAGTGCGTGCACCAGTGAGTGAGTGAGCGATTGAGTTAATAGTATATGAAAGCGTTAGCGTTTAAGCACTTTCCTTTCCTCTAATCCTATATTGTTTCTGTTTGGGTTGTTTTAGTTGCGCTGGCAAGTAAGTGAGTGTGTAAATTCAACTGACTGATTGATTGATTGATTGCTTAAGTGAGTGGGTATCTTTTATACGAGCACTACCACGCCCTCAAGTAAATAATAATAATAATAGGATGCACTTGTTTGTTGTGTCCTTTTATAAATTCTCACTTCCTTGTTCGCTTTCACTTTCACAATTTCCGCTTCAGATTTAGTTTCGTCCACCTTTGATGTGATTATACGTTCTTTTCGCCTTTTTGTGTTTGTTATCGTTCTCCTCGTATTCGCACTCGTCGCTCTCTTACTCCTTATATTAGTTGCTGTCGTCGCCGTCGCCGTCCTCGTGGTCTTTGTTGGCGACGCAGATGAGTCCAACAACAACAACAGCAACAACAACGCGTTACGCATGTATCGAACGAAGAAACACGAGGCGCGCGTACTAGGCCAATTGGCAATGCATCTATTCGATTACGATTACCAGTACAAGTACAAATTATTAAGGGATCAGCAATCTATTAAACAAACAATCGGTCAATCTGAATGCGACTGATAAAATAGAGTGACGTTCTTTTCATTGCATTCTCATTCGATATCTCATGCTTATTCTCTTATCATTTTTTTCTTTTCGGAATGAATTCAGAACACTTCACTTCTCTTATTCCACTACAATCAAATCCAATCCAATCCAACTCACACCACTCCAGTTCACTGTACTTCACTTTACTTCACCTCACTGTAGTCTTCTGTTTTGTCTTTAGTTCTTAGTATGTATCTTTTTAGAATATTTGAACTTTATTTCAATGCGTCGTCTTTCTATCTCTTTATTGTTGACGTTGTTGTTGTTCTTGTTGTTTATATAATTTGTTTTCTTATTGGGCTCTGAATGTTGTCTTTTCTTTTGCACTTTAATATTTGTTGTTTATTTATTTGTATTTATTTGTTTGTTGTGTCTCTTGATTTATTTACTTGTTTTCATTTCTTATTTGCTTTCTCTTGCTTATTAAGCCATTTATTAAAAAATGAAAAAAAAGTAAAATACAAAAATGTAAGAGAAAACAAATTTCTGTTTGAAATTCTCCTATCTTATTGGAAATTTATGCTTAGATACAAATGTGTCTTTTTCCTCTTGTCGGTACTGTTGCTGCTACTGCTGATGTTGATGTTGTTGATGTTGTTGCTGTAGGTATTGATGTTGTTGATGTTGATATTGCTGCTGCTTTAGGCATCGTTTGATTTTTGTTGATTTATACTTTTCTCTCTGTATTCCTAGAAATTTTCCATGTTTTTCTGTTTCAATAAAATAAATGCCATCATCATCAACAACAACATATTTTTCTAGTTAAATTTTGCAGCATTCAATAAATATCTGTGAAGGAAAAGATGAGAAGGAAAAGTTGAAATATGTTTGTTGACTTTTGTGTATCTCAATTGAAAGTTTTTGTTATAAAATGCAAGTATTCAGGATATTTTTACTCACTAAATCATAAAATAAATTGAAAGAAATATTGAATAATAATTCTATTAAATAACTTTGTAGTATACGAAATGAAATAAATCCTGGACGAATGGAATAAATGAGATGTTTGAAAGATTTCGCAAGTTCAAGTAAAAAAAAGGAGATAAGCCAAACATAAGCAAAGCAAAGCGAAACGAAGCAAGTCAAAACAAGCTAAATAAAACAAAAAATTAAATAAAGTATAGTTTGCTAATTAAGAGAGATAGGCAGATATAAAAAAAGAAGAAAAATTATAGTATATCTAATTAAGAAACAGAGATTTCATATTTTCATATATTCAGACTCATTCATTCACGTTCTGATTCGACATTTGTTGATCCACTAAAGATAAGCATATCAAAGCATTGTCTTATAGAATATTTCTATAGTTGAATAGAAAGCATATTATCAAAGTATCTCATGGAATATGAATGGACAAATCGTGAAAGAATGAATGAATTGGAAGAAAACAAGCAAAGCAAATAATACAATTAATTATGAAAATTGCTGAATGTCACTAGAGGAGAAGAGAAGAAGTGGTGGTTGTATTAGTGGCGAATGATGGTGGATGGGGGACATACACGTGCATATGTATTCATATACACCACGCTCAAAATTACCATGTATAATCATGATGATGATGATGATGGTGACTATGATGATGCATCACATGTCTGCTCTTTGAGTCCATCTGTCAACCCATCTGTCCACCTACTTTTCATCCAATCATTCAACAGACAAATTTCATTTCATTTCATTTCATTTCATTTCTTTCCATTTGTTCATGCATCTATTCGTCTATCTATTCGTCTCATTGTCTCTTTGTCCTTCATGTGGATGTTGGCTTTGGGTTTAGATTTTAGTTTTGGTTTTGGTTTGGGTTTGAATTTTTATTTTGTTTTTCATATTTTCGTGTTGCTTTGCGGTGCAATTGTCGTCCAAGCTTTCAACAGATAATGAGCCATACCACCACATACACATTACATTATACTATTTGTACATTATGCATTAATTTTTATCTGTATCTGTATGTGTATTTGTATCTACACGTATAACTGTGCCTGCGTCTGTAACTGTAACCGTAATGTTCGCTGACGCTAATGACAATGACCATGATGACGATAATGATAATGATGATGATGAAAAATCAACGAAGTATGTCCCAAGCAAAACTGATAAAGTAATTAATATTCATTTGTGGAATACATTTATTTTACATTTTTCATCTTCTTCATCTTTGCCTCCCTTCTATTGTTTACTTTTATTCCGCTTTTCCTGCCTGACTGTCTGCCTGTCTGTATCCTTCTTGTTATGTTTCTCCCATTTCCATTTCCATTCTCATTGTATTTATTATATCAACCAACACGTGCAACACGAATGCACCAACAATACAAGTTTATTCACTATTTTTTGTTATTTTACGAATATCTTTCCAATTTGTTTAACTTACTGATTTTCTTTTCTATTCTATTCTCGTTCGATTAGTCGGTTGGTCTGTTTGTCTGTTTGTCTGTCTATGAGTTGTGGCTACATGAATACGTAACAACAACAACGACAACAACAACAATGATAACAATGTATCTATATACCTGAAACCAAAAACATCATTGATTGCCATGATCACGTTGTATTAAGCAACATATTTGTGGTAGCAGTTACAGAAAAAGGGCTGATGGTTGATTATTTTGCAAAAAATATCTTTTTATGTGTAAGTAAAACAAAATAACATTGGATGTTGGCAACCAGCAACATCCAAAAATTAACATCATCAACAACATCATCGTCATAATTATTACTACAATACATAATAATAATTATCATTGGACAATAAAAATTACAATTAACGAAAGAAATCTGTACATCAATCTTATGTCCATCTATCTATGTATCTATCTGTCTATCTATTTATCTTTATATTCTATTTGTGAATGGGACGCAGCGTGTGTACATTACGGTTAACTGTTGTACCGACTAGGTATTGAACATGGGGTATGAGTACAAAAGAAACAACAAACACAAAAGTACAAAAAAATAAAAACATAAATGTAAATCCAAGTGAAAAACAAAGAATAACAACAAAAATTTATTGGAAAATATGTTCAACCAATACATCATCACATTTGTGTGTGGAATGTGATGTTACACTAGTATGCGATTTTAGACTAGTCTAATATTATATATTAGATCAGTGTGCGTGTTCAAGGTGCCCATTTATAGATAGAAATCATTTTCAAGTCAATGATCCAAAATTTGATCTATTAATATAATGAACAATAATAGATAAATACAACAACTAAATTATATCTAGCAATTTCAATTTACTATATGTAAAGGATTCTCCCTCTCCATTGCAAGACACAATATGGATTTTAAATGTATATTGTACCTTTCATACTTGTATTCAGTCTCTTTGTCAAGATCATAGAAAACAAAATCATTGATACACCTATTCAAGTGCTTAATCGAAATAAGCCATAATAATTGGCACCCTTGGAAATTATGGACTTAATTTTTTTAAACTTAATTACTCAGAGATCAAAAATAATGAACACATAGTATTAAACGACGAGACCCTTCCGTCAAAATTATCCCAAAGTGATTATAAATTATTTGAATCGGAAATGGTGAAATTTCAAATAAAAATTGAACTTTGAGATCCCGGATATATTCATTGTATTTTATTCAGTTTCTATTTACTATTCGTCATTATTCAAGCGAGTTGTTAGTTATATTTGGTACTTTGAAAAAATGGAAAATGTATTTGAAAAATTGAAAATTGAAGTTTTGGAGAGCAAATGAACAAACCAATATTGATATTAAGAAACAAACTATAGGCAAAGGTTAGATTCAAAGTGAAGTCCAACAAAAATAAATTTATTTCCAAATACAAGTTCCATACGTGTGAGGCTCGTCGTCAAGATATTAAATCTTTTGGAAAGAATTATAGTGTCTAAATGGCAAACTTGTTCCAGTGTAAGTATAAAGAACAACAAAGTACATCGTTTAAGATATTTTAGTTTTTCATTTATACGTGACTCTTCAACAGACTGTCTTAAGACCTCAATGTGCAGCTTTCAATTCAGATGATGGACTTAGATTTATGAAAACTCTCTATTTTTTTTTTAAAGATATATAATTTATATTTTTGTTAGAAGTCCAAATGTTTGTGTAATGATCATTGACTCAATGAAAAGATATACAATTAGTTAGTTAGTTTTAAGTGAAAAGCATTCTTAGATCAGTGATTCATTAACTTATTAGTATTAGTTAGTTCTGAAATTATTCAATTCTCAAACTAAGGCAAATCAGAATTGAATACACTCCATTGTATGGTATAAAATCGAACTATAGTTGAACTCATCAGTTACAAAGTCATTGATAAAGGACAATAACTTTGTTTTAGATGTGATTTCAATAAAACAAAAACAAATTATAATTTTATCTTCACAGAATTTTACATTAAATAGCGTGTTAATTTTAAAAAAATAATGGATTGAAGTTTTTTTTGATATTTTTTTGTAAAAAACCAATCATTTATGTTTGCTTGACTGATGATTTGACTTGAAGCTTTTTCTTCGATTTCAATTCTTTGAAGTATAACTGGGTTTTCTCCTTGCCAATAACAATCAGTTTTAAATTCTCTATTCCAGTGAAATTGCTTCCCACAGTAGCAGTTATTTTGTTCTTATTCTTTTACTATTCCACCCTTACTTGCAGCAAAGTCGTCATAATCGATTGCTTCCGTGTATTCTCTTGCTTTTTCTTGTAAAAACTAGGAAGATTTCTCTATCTTATAGTTATTATCCACGTAAGCTTGGCATCGTCTATTCTTGCCACTTTATCTGTCGTTTATATTAAATAGAATACAATGAATTTTGAATACAATAGGTTTTTACAGTTACATTTAAAAAAATACAAATCAATATCAATTGATTGCCTATTCTGACATTTTAACTAACATATCTGTCTCCTGTTTAACATTTCTAGATATTAACATTTTATAAATTTTCCATATGAAAATTGAACTTTTACCCCTTTGATTTTGATAATTTGATCTCCATAAACTTTATTAATATAAAAATTAATAAAAAGAAATAAATCAAAGATATTAATTTCACATTTTTCTAAATGCCAGAATTCACAATCACAATTGCAATAATATTAGTAAGACCAATCAATACTGAATTATAGTAACATGAAGTAGAAGAACTTAAATAGGACAAATCAAAAATCAATTGTTGCAACACTCACGTCATTCACAAAGCCAACAAAATACCAACAACGGTAAGCAACAGAAACTAAATCATCATGCAACTGAACACAGAACACAATATACAGAACAGAATGTCAAGCCAATGCAGAGACAAAGGCATGAGATACGTACATTGGAATCCACCAGTCCAGTACTTCTTGATCATAATAGATTATAGGCAATGCTCAGGGCTTAGGAGTCAGGACGAGTACACAGCAAAGACCAAAAAAATAAAAAGTGTTGCAGTAATCAAAACGAAATGAAACGAAAACCAAAATGAAGGAAAAGTGTTGATGCAAGGAAAATGTACGTACTACGAGGACACCACAGCAGGACGACATTATCAACGAGATGACACGCAGTGATGATGGTTGTTGGTTGGTTGGTTTGTTGGTTGTTGTTATACATTCTCCTTTTTTTCATTTGTTTGCTTTCTCGTTATTCTGTCTTTTCGTATTGTCAACATAATAGCAAGAACTACAACGACACCAACAAAGGTATTGACAACTATGCAAATAGAATGTTATTTTCCCAACGGCGACATCAATAAAAGCGACAAGGCGAAAAATAATAGAAATAATAATAATAAAAGCAAAAAAAATGATGACGACGACATTGACTGCAAACAAAAGGGAAGCCACAGTTTGGCGGCCACAAAGCAGGTGCAACAACTGGAAAAGTATGGACGCCAAGCCACAATACATCACCATTTAATTGAACATCCACTGTGTCATCAAGCTGCATGCCTCTTCGGTTACAACAGTTAACCGCAATGTACACACGCTGTCCCCCATTAGACATCAGACAGATATTTTAGTAAAAGAGTCAGAATGGACAATAAATTCATATTGATCCTTAAAATAGTCATAGTACCTATACCCATCCCTATACATATCCATATCAAATGATTTGTAATACTTAGATTTTGATACATTGTAATCATGTATTAACACAGGCTGCGTTTAAAAGCAAATAAACAAAATTGACTGATAAATGCAAATTATAGTATCACAAATTCGTATTATGTATGAATATGTAAGTATTGTTGTAATTTGTTTTTCTACCATGCAAGTAAGTGTGTGAATTCGTTTTTGATTTGACTTAATTCAAGAATTGAATAATTTCAAAAAGAGTAACAACTAACTAATATTAAAGAAAAAAGAGTTCGACCGAAATATAGTATATAATATAGTATTTGTGTAGATAGTAGACTACATAAGTTTAAGAATCGCTGATTTAAGGAAACATTTCAATTAAAACTAACTCCTGGGTAGCAATAGTGGCGCCAATCCTATATAAGTATACCATACATCAGACTTGGCAATTATAAGGAATAACAAGCAGCTGGTTGTTACATATGCTGATAAATCTGCATTTATAGCTACATCAGACGATCTTCTGGGTGCATACACACTATTACAGCGGCAGCTTTCACTAATTGAAACTTCGCTAAGCCATTGGAATATCTTAACAAATCAATGCATAGTACATTCACGTTTAGGCGTCGAAGTTTTTTTCCTGTCTCCCTGGACAACGAAACCATTTCCTCAGTGTACACCGCCAAATACCTGGGGCCAACAGATGGCTTTTAAAAAGAGAAAAATGTCCTGACTTCTTAAGAACAATTCAAAACTCTCACTTATGGACACATGGAATATAACAATGAGGCTCTGCTTTGCACTCTAACATTCGGATACTCCACAGATAACAATCATCGCTTCTCCGTAGAATATTAAATGCACCATGGTATGTCAGATATACAACCATATACAGAGATCTTTATGTTCCATTGATGTATATGTATCCCGTCTTTTAGCCTCAAAAAAACTTAAATTTTTCAAAATGTTAAAAATAATTTTCCATTTTCACAAAATACAAAATAAGTTTAACAAGCAACTTGCTTGAATAATGACGAATAGTAAATAGAAACTGAATAAAGTACAATGAATATATCCGGGATCTCAAAGTTCAATTTTTATTTGAAATTTCACTATTTCCGATCCAAATAAATTATAAGCACTTTGGGATAATTTTGACGGAAGGGTTTCGTCGTTTAATACTATGTGTTCACTATTTTTGATCTCTGAGAAATTAAGTTTAAAAAAATTAAGGCCATAATTTCCAAGGGTGCAAATTATTATGGCTTATTTTGTTAAATCACTTGAATAGGTGTATCAATGATTTTGTTTTCTATGATCATGTCAAAGAGATTGAATACAAGTATGAAAGATACAATATACAATTAAAATCCATATTGTGTCTTGCAATGGAGAGGGAGAATCCTTCACCTGTATGAAATTGAAATTGCTAGATATCATGTGGTAGTTGTAATTAAACAGGTCGACGAAATTAAACTTTTTTTCCTCCTTCTAATAATTATGTTATTTTCTTTAAATATCTACCTAGATAATACATTAAAGTGCATCTTTGTTTTTTTTTCAGCACATCGGGATTTTATTGATGACTTTCATATTTCAGAATTTTTTAACATTTTTTATGGCAAAACAAAAATTAATGAATTTCAAATTTATTTTTTTTCTTATAAAACCAACAGTATTTGTTAAAAATAATGATAAAGATACTACGTTCATCAAAAAGAGTAATGGTATCTTTTCGTATTTCCTTTTGAACTCCTGTTCGGTTCTTCTATCTTCACTGGCGCATGTCTAATTGATCTTGAAAAAGCTTTTGATAGCGTTTTGTTAAATGGGCTTATCTTTAAACTCATTAAATATAGTTTCCCTCTACATATGTTGATCTTGCTCAGCCACTTTTTTGGATGTACGACAAGAGTTTGACAGAGTGTGGCACCCCGGGATCTTGTTCAAACTCAAAACTTTATTACCGGCACCTCATTACTTGGTATTGAAGTCCTTTCTTCATAGAAGAACTTTTTATGTAAGAAGTGACAATAAAGAATCGGACATCAAGGCCATCCAAGCTGGAGTACCCCAGGGTAGTGTGCTGGCACCCATTCTCTATACGCTCTTCACTGCTGACCTATTTCAAGTGATGAAAGAATCCTGGTTGCAACATATGCAGATGACATTGCTTTTTTGGCTTCTGATAGCGATCCCGAGACAGCTTCAACCATTTTGCAGAACCAGATAAATATTCTGGAACCGTGGCTCAAAAGATGGAACATTGCCGTGAACACAGATAAGTCAATTCATGTAACCTTTACCATGAATCGCAAGAGCTGCCCTTCTATAATTCTTAATGGAGACACCATTCCGGAAAGCACAACAGCAAAATACCTTGGACTAACTCTCGATAGGAGGCTAACTTGGCAGCCTCACATAAAATTGAAAAGGAAGACCTAAAACTAATAAAAATGTTCTGGCTCTTAAAATCAGGCTCGCAGCTAAGACTGAAAAACAAGCTGTTACTCTATAAATCTATAGTTAAACCGGTGTGGACTTATGGAATACAGCTCTGGGGCACTGCCGTCAACTCAAACATTGAGATTCTTCAAAGGTTTCAGGCAAAACTACTGCGAAGACTTGTTGGAGCACCCTGGTACGTGAGAAACTCAACTTTACACAGAGATCTACAGACATCCACGATCCGTGAGGAGATCGCAAGAATCAGCAACAAAAAATTCTCCAGGCTGGAAAGTCATGACAATCACCTTGCATTCAACCTGCTTGACAACAGCCAGCATACCCGAAGATTGAATCGGCTGCACCCACTGGATTTGCCGTTCAGAGTTTACTATTAAAATAGAAACGTAATGAGAGTGTACAATCAAATTCGCTGATTATCGTTTTACGATAGATTGTAAATAAAAGAAATTTGGTGGAATCGCTCACCTTGTTTTGCACTTACGGCACCAAGATTCTCAGGAAAAAACTAAAAAAAAAAAAAAAAGACAATGTAGCTTTATATTCATATTGCAGCCCAGTTTATGGGAATTGCCACATGGCCAAAATCATATTTAAACATTAATGTCATAAAATTTTCTATCCAATAAATCCAGTTTAATTGATATTGAGAAAAGTCATTTTTTCAGAAAACGGATGGATTTTTTTTTTTTTTTTTTTTGGTAACTTAACCTAGTACCTAATATCTATCAGAATTGGTAATTAGTTTTTTAAGGGGGAAACCATCGTCGACCTGTGTTATCTATTACATAGCACAACAAAATCAAACTTTTTTGTTTTTAATGGAATATTTTACATAATTTTAAGATAATTTTTTGCATTGATTTCAAATATACAATGAGTATTTTTTTCTGGCAGCTCTAATTTTTGAGATACAGGTTCTTCATTCTTTTCTTTTCTTACACTCAGAAGGATTTTTGTTAAGATTAAACAGGGGAACAAACTGACTTCAAATATGTTCTAAGTTTTTTTTTCTAGCAAATCTAGTTTTTAAGATACATTAGTGTAGCTTAATACAATAATAAAAAAAATTTAATGATTACAATACTTGTAATTCATATTTGTCTGTGTACAGGGACATCTGCACGCACTTGGGTATATTATTTCAGACTAGTCTAGAATTGCCCACTAAGTAGTGTAGCATGACGCTCCACACACCAATGTGATAATGTATTGGTTGAACATGTTTGCAAATGATTTTTTGTCGTTATTCGTTCTTTTTCACTTGGGTTTTTATTTTGGGTTTTTTTGTTTTTTGGTACTTTTTTGCTTGTTATTCTTTTGTTCTCGTAATTCCTTTTATTTTATTATTTGCTTATTTTTTTTCGTGGGAGCGAACAAATGTCCAAATGGACCACAAAAAAATACACACGTGCGCACTCACTAACATTCACATTCTTAACATACAAAATGAACGACGAACACGATGAAGATGATGACAATGATGATGATGAGAACGTTATTATTGTACATTCCGTTGTACTATTGTGTTGTATTTTCGAATCAGACAAATTATTTTTCTTTAACTTTTTCTTTGGTCTGTTAATTTTGCTCTTTACTTTTGGTATTATGTATTTTGTTTATTTTTATTTTTTTTTTTTGCTTCTTTTTGATTGCTTATTGGATTTTTTGGTTTTATCTTCACTCACACACATCTTCATTCTCTAATTCACCCACTCTTTTGCATTTAATTCTCTTCTATTTTTCTTATTTTATTTATATATTATTTATTTGCCTCTTTTGAAAGAGAAAGTTTTATATCAGTTGCAATTGTTATCGTCCCCCACACTTTATCCATCCACCCCCAATATATTGAGTACCTTCTAACTTTTACTACATTCCTTTTTTCCTTGCTTGCAATATTTTTCCTAAAAATTTATCTTTTATAGATATTTGGTTAAAAGGATATAAAATTGAGTAACATCTAGAAAGTTGACACGTTTTGCAAGAGGAACATCAATAGTAACTAAATATATATAAATATATCAGTCTGTCAGTAGATTTGTCGGACAATCTGTTGGTCAATCTGTCTAAATTTTTGTCTTTTTGTTTCGCTTGTGAATTTTTGTTTATATTCTACCTTGAATAAGAGACTGTAGATTATATAGACTTGGAACGAATACTTACATCAAGTGAGCGAATTAACAGCTTTGTACTTATTTAAATCAGAATTATTCTTTGATTTCTGTGTAAGAAATCATTACTGAGACATCACTATTCATAGAGAACTTCATATTCAGAAATTGAAAGATTCAATTGTGGGTAGACGGTGGAACTTGAGGACCACCACACAATGATTTCGTTATATGCCAACAATAATGTAATTGCGCTTTGGACATGTCATTATGGTTCCTTGAATTGTGGACTGAGAATGATTAGATTTTAATATCTTACTGAGCACACTAAATGAATTTATTCTCAAGTACACTTATATTTAGTTTCTTTCTTTTAGGGTTTATCTATAGCCAACAGAAATGGTGCCAAAACTAATGACGCGTAATGGTTATTGTTTCAACAAAGAAAGAGAAAAATTTATCCTATTATTTGATTTGCTAGATGTTTCTTATTTTCATGTTTCATTTATTCATAACAAATTGCAATTCATTGTTGTTCGTAGTACTTTATTATTCTATAGATGCATATTGTTTCTTCAATGGGATGTGAAATGCGATGGGAAGGGATAAATGAATTGTTGACTGGTGATGCATTCGTTATCTTGATTCAACTACGAAGGATGAAATTATGGAATATATGTATTTCATTATTTTTGTGTGATTTGTATGGCTTGTGAGTTAATAGGAAACATTTTGTTTTGTGTTTTTTTTTTTGTTGATTGGTAAAATGTTTTCGTTCTTCATCCACAAGAAGAAGAGGGAAAAAAAAAATAAAAAGCAAAAATGAGGAAAATTGAAATTGGAAAAGCAATTCACCGCTGCATGCCTTCAATATTTCATTCAATTCAATTCAATCGACACACACACACACACACACACACACCAAATAAGCAAAAAGTTAAATGAAATTACGTACACGACACATTCAACCACTCGCTTTTACACTGTCAATCACACTGTCTCCTCATATTACTCACTTGCTTTCATGGTCGCCATTTGCTATCTTTATACAAACACACACACACACACACACACACACACACACACACACACACACACACACACATTTACTCGTATGTATGTGCATACAGATAAGTATGTAGTGTGTGCATTAATTTAGGTTGTGTAGAGGAATGGAATTCATTGTACAAGTATGGGTATATAAGGGTAGGAATGGGGCCTATGCTTCTGACAAATTATATATTTATTAGTCGTCGGCATCAAGGGGCGCACTATGTCTATATAGTATATACACACACATATACATACTGACATAGTGAATGCATGGATGTGTGTGTTTCTTTACAAAAAGTTCCAAAAAAAAAAAAAAAGTAGCAGCAACAAAAAATAAATTGGATTTCCACTTGAAAGTCAAGTGCCAACTGACATTCCCAATCTTAAATCAATGTGTGTACTTGTACACAATCATACACACACAGACACCCACTCACATATACACACGCACACACATGCGCATAGATAGATAGATACAAAAAGATACAATCATAGTATGGCGTACGTCACTTTTGGACACATTAGTTGAATAATTTCGGCAACAGTTTTTCTATTTATTTCGTTTCGTTTCGTTTGGTTTGGTTTGTCTCTGACCTTTTTTCTGTTTCTGTGCGTCCTTTCCTAGTATTAGGTCTCATGGGGAGCATCCATGTAAATATCTACGGTGATATTCTGACAAAATGGAAAGTCCAAGAAATATTTAGTTTATTCTATTATCGAAAATTCACTTTACTGCTACAAAAATTGAAAGCATATTATGATAATGACAAGCAAAAATCATCCAGTGTTTATCATTGAAAAGAAGATTCATCCATTCATTCAGATGATATTTTATATTAGTTTATCATATTATCCTCATTTTTGAATATATTTTTAACATTAGAATCAGTTTCTTATGGATGCATTGCTCTGGGTTAACACTGTACGATGAGCAGTGAGCTGTACCACATACTAAACCAAACATACAGAATAGTAGATGAATGTCAATCAGAAACCAACGGAATGAAAATACGATAAATCAACAATATCAACTCAACTCAACTCATTTCCATCTTCATAAAGAGAATGAGAACAACAACAACAACATCATTATCAGTAACAACAACAACAACACCATCAGCAGCAACAAGAACAGGAACATGAGAGTATATTTTATTAATATGGTTTCGTTATTGAGTTAAGTCTAATTTTCGGTCACTACTAGTAAATTTCAATTGGTAACAAGTTGCTATAGAAGCTTTTTCTTTTTTCCTCCCATCCTATTCCAATTCTTATATATTTCACTATAAATAACAACACTAATACAATACATATATGTACATATACCACTGTGTCTGTGAGTGTGTGTGTGTGTGTGTGTGTGTGTGTGTGTGTGTGTGTGACTGTGTTTAAGTATGTGTGTATATTTAATATGAAAACGTTGGCCATTTTTATGCCTTAGTTTCCAACTGGGAATGTCGCAGCACATGAGGGGCAAATCAACCAAAAACAACCGAACGAATGAATGAATGAAGATGATTGAAAGAAGGCAAAAGTATCTTAAACAAGAAACTATAGCTTAAGCTTCTATGGAATTTGAGAGTGTGTGAACATGTGTGTGTGTATCAAAATCGATTTCACTTGTGTATTTTGTATGTTTGTGTATCTATGTATGTATGCCATGTCAACATCGAAGGCAACAAAAAAAGCCAACAATCTACTACGATTACAACAACGACGACGACGACGACGATGGAAACAACGATGGATATGGAGACAATAACAAGAATAGACAATTTTAGCTTCTTGTTTTAGTTTTAGCTTGAACAATGTTGCTTCTACCATCTTTTATTCTTTTTCATTTCAGTCCCCGTTGGCTGCTATCTTTATTCGTTGTCCGTATTTCTTGTCACATGTCCACCCTTGGCGCCACTATATGCTTGCTCACTCGTTCGTTCGTTTGTTCGTTCATCTTTGTTTTTCGTGGTGTTCTGTATGTGTAGGTGCTTCTCATGCTGATGCTGCTGCTCCTCCTTCTCTGATGTACATACACATGTATCTGTTTTTGTAGCTATTTATGTACACAAGCTGTTTGCTTATTGTTGCTTCTGGGTTTGACGGCCTGACTGAAACACACATTATACACAGAAAACATAGCGAGAGACTAAACTTAATTCTCCACAACATATGTACTTCATCTCGTCTCATCTCATCCCAACTCATCTCATTTCACCTTAGCTTTTCCCTAAAGGCAAATAACACTACACACACACACACACACATATACATACACACACATACACAACCACTTTGATTCATAATAGCATAAGAACATATATCTGTCCTATCTATCTCTAATATCTATCTATCTTTATTTCTGATATCCAAACAAAGAGATTAAAATCTTTAACATATTCTTAGTTATCTCGTATTCGAAAGTGTCTCCCTAACACTTCAAATTCCTTTATTTCCCTACGGAACCGGTGAAGCATTGTCTCGTAGGGATGGATAATAATATGAGCTCCAAACAATATGTTACCAACTTTGGCAGGCAACAATGACCAATCTTTTGTAGAAGTGATCATTCTCCTTACAATCTGCTGCGAGTTGCAAGGAGATTCAAAGTTTTTAAACGAAAGCACTCACTGAGTTGAGACTTCTTTTGCTTGAATTCTTGAATTCATGAGAGTTAGTACTTCTTTTCTGGTGCACTGGAATCCTCTCTGTATTTGATGACGCTGCGAGCGAAGTTCTGTAAATAACCTTATTTTCTGTATCACTTTCAATTGATATGCTACAGAAGGTAAAATCAATTGCAGAATTATCTCTCCCGTTGTCAAAGATGACTGAATTATTGCGATTAATAAGGACCACATGCAAAGAAGTAAAGTCCTCTATAATGATCCGTCCACGCCTATTGGTTTGAGTGTGGTCACATTCCAACGCACATGCATTGAAGTCTTCCGCGATAATAAATCTGTCGCAGCACTAACTGTTCGTTTAAGAAAGTCCACAAAGGAATTGTAGCTGAAGTTTTCGCAAAGGTAAGCCAACATACGAGCAGAGGTCTTTATGCTCAAAGGCAGCAATGCATTGTCACTAGTATCCTGTGTCCAACCGTTTGTGTTTTCCTTTGTCCTATGGTACTCAGAAACAAATAGAATTTGCCTTCATGTCAATGGCTGTTCGGAAAGTAAGACCATCACAGCACTGCACCGATTTAGATTTATCTGAAGGCATTTAGGCATGCTTATCTTTTAATTCCCTATTTATATATACACATGTGTAACCAAAAGAGATGTCTTTTGGACAACAATATTCACGCACCTTTTATATCTTCTGATTATTGTTGTAAGTTCATGTTTTATGTGGGAGGTACCGCTCCTAGTGGTCCGAGGGTCTTGAAATTTATACGGTTGGTGGATATCGGTCAGAAACTTTTAGTGCTTATATTTCAAGTAGATAGTATGGAAAACAAAAAAAATTTTCTAACAAGAACTTTCATTTGGATCCCAGTTTGTATAAGGGGGTACCCCCTACTGGACCGATTCGGCTGATTCCGGCAAATGTACTGCGTATGATAAAAAGAAAGCAAAATTTCAATTCTCTAGATCAAAAACTGAGGGACTAGATTGCATACATACAGACAGACAGACAGATAGACGAACATGGTTTGATGAACTCGTCTCGTCGCTCTGATCAATAATATATATACTTTATGGGGTCTCCGATGTTTCTTCTGTGTGTTACAAACTTTATGACAAACTTATAATACTATTCACTGCGTGAAGAGTATAAAAATTTGAGGAAACTATACTATTCTATTCTATTCGATTCAGTTTAATGCTTTTAATATCTATTGAAAAATAGGATTTCTTTATTTTGTATATCTTTTTAAATTAAAAAAAAAAAACATCTACAGATGCAAATTGAAATCAGCCAGAAATTAACAATGCATACTCGTTATTGTTTCAACAAAGAAATAAGAGAAAACAATTTAATCTTGTTACATTCTCAGTTAGACATATATTTGTTAAAATTTTCCATTTTTTCATGACGAATTGCAATTCATTGTTATTTGTATTTGGTCGGGATCCCCATTTTTTAGCCATGAATTCCAAAAATAAAGCTATAGCATTGAAATTTGGCATTTGGTAAGGCAAATATAAGTAACTTTAAAATAAAATTTCTCCTTCATTGGATCACGCCTTCACCTTCCTCCGATACAAATCCACCCACCTCCGAAAAAATGTTCTTCACAATGCAATTGCAATAAATATTAAACAAATTTATTGATTAATCATCATTATCATCAGATTCATAATCCTCTATTTCAATATTGTAATTACTTATTGGAGTTGGTAATTCCAAAAGAGTTGCGAGAGCGGTCTCTTTTTTTATTATTTCCATTCGTAATAGAGATACTTGATAAAAATGGATCTGACTGATGAGTCCATAGCCCTATAAAAAACATCAGTGATATTATTTAGGCGCCCCATATGTCTATTGCATTTTTTAAGGCCTTTCTTCACATAACATTCAAACCAACGAATTTCCTTTTTTATGTCTGATATGTTTTCATTTGATTAATTTAAGTCGGACGTTTTCGATAATACCCAGTTATCCTTAGTTTCCTTCTAATCTTCAAATATTTCTCTACGGTGAAACCTGACCTGTTTTAAAATGGCGCAAATATGCGCAAAATTTACTACTATCTAATAATGCACATATTGAAGTTTCGTTACACATTAACAACTGCAGTCGATTTTAATTTATTCACTAGTTGTGCTCCACAAAAGACAACCACTTTCAGTTTAGGTTTTACTAAAAAGACATCACAACAAAAACACAAATAACCAATCACAAATGCAAAAGCACATGTAAAATATTCTACACAGTTCTCATCTAAATACCTTGAGCTTTGTTTTACATTATTTCAATAAACAATTGATTCATTATTACTTAAATACGTCACCTTGTGGAAAGTTTTTAATAAACAATTGGGCTTGAACCACTGCATAACCACAAGGATAGCAAAACAAAAGTGTTGGTTGGTATTTTCATAATGGCTGAGAATTCAAAAATAGCAAAGAAGCTTTAAAAAAATATATATATATTTTTGGACTTTTTGGCTAAAAAGTGGGGATTCTGACCACTATGCAATAGAATGAATGAATTGTTGGTGATGCATTCATTATCTTGATTCAACTACGAAGGATGGAATTATTGAATATATTTTTTATTTTTGTGTGATTTGTGTGGATTGTGAATTAATAGGAAACATTTTGATTTGTTTTTTTGAATGGACAAATGTTTTCGTTCTTCATCCATAAGATGAAAAAAAAAATTGAGTTAAATAAAATACGTATACGACACATCTAACCACTCGCCTTTACACTGATAGTCACACTGTCTTTTCATCTTACTTACTTGCTTTCATGGTTGCCATTTGCATATGCAAAAAATTATGTAGTTTGTGTAGAGGAATAGAAATGGGACCTATGTTTCTCACAAATTTGATCTTTATTAGTCGTCAGCATCAAGGGGCGCACTATGTTTATATGTAGTACTTTTCAAAATTATACGAGATTTACAAATAGAGAAAATTCGAAATACAGAATGAAATAACACAATGACACAATATCAACTAAAGGTTTTGTTGGTCTTATTGTTTCTGAATGCAATTATAAGTTTGACATCAAGTTTCCAACACATAGAAGGAGATCTCGGAAACCCCATAAAAATATATTCTTGATAAGCATGACAAAACGAGTTGTCCGTCTTCCATGTCCTTCTGTCCGTCTGTATGTATGCAAAATAGTCCTACAGTTTTTGAGCTGACTGACTTTTTTTTTGCCGGAATCAGCCGAATCGGACCACTAGGCGGTACCCCCCATATAAACACAAGATCCAAATTCATGTTCTTATTAGAAAAACTGTTTTCTTTTCCATACTATTGCCTTGAAATTTGAACATTATGAGTTTCTGACCCATATCCACTAACTATGAATGTTTCAAGACCTTCGGACTACTAGGAGGAGTAGCTATCATATAAACACAGACTGCAATTCACGTTATTAATTGAAAAACTTTTTTAAACTATGGAACTAAAATTTCGACATTATAGGTATATGACCCACATCCACAAGCCATGTAAATTTCAAGACCGTCGGATTACTAGGCATATATAAAGCATGAACTTAGAAGAATATAAAGCATGAACTTAGAAGAATAATCAGAAGATATAAAAGGTGCGTGAAGATTATTAAAACTTCGGCATAACTAAAGTTAATCTTCTTCTTACTGGTTTTTGTGATTAACAGTTATTCTGTATTTATCTGTATTTTTAATTTGTTTTTTGTTTTGTTTTGTTTTTTTTTTATTGAAAAAATTGGAATTTTAACCAAGAAGTAAACTTTCAAGAGGGTACAAAAGAAAATATACCCACTGGACAGGAGACCTTAGAAGTCTATATTAGATATATGCAAAGAGATACACAATATTTTGCGATAAATGAAGTAATATCCCTTACCAGAAATTGTCACATCTAGACGGCACACTTTTGCAGACATTTGGACATGTTGGAGTGTAAGTATTAAGCATACTAAGTAGCGCACATTGTAGAAGACATTTTGGATATAACAAGTTAGCAATTTTAGGTGGACCCATTTATTAAAAAAACAAAAATTAAAAGAAAGGTCATTTATAGACGATATGGCGTAAGTGTGGAAATGGGCTCAAATGGCATAATGTATAATAGCTGTTAATCATTATATTTCAAGGCGCATGTAAGCCTTCGTCTAGATTTCATGGCTTGTTGATATAAACCTCTGATTTCCAGTATCCTTAGTGAAACAATTAGACCGGTCTCAAATCAGGTAAACGCGTTGACCAACCAAAATCCCCATTTTTTTCATATTAACCCGGGGAAACAATAGCACCAAAAATCGATTGTGGTACAAACTATGTGAGTTGATGCATCATCTTGTTGAAATCAGAATGTTCCATGCAAAATTTTCATGAACAATCGGCATTAGAATATCGGTTATCATAACCCGATAGCGTTTCTTATTTATTTATTTGAATGACATTGACAAAACAAACCGTCAGCTTAAAACAAAAATAAATGTAACAATTAACACTTAAAAGTAAGACAAAAATATAAATTGAACTTAAACCAAAATAAATTAATTCCAAAAAAAAAAGAGAAACAAACAAAAATAGGATAAAGATAAATCAATAAGGATAATGTGAAATACCAGCCTCTGACCCGATGGGGGAAATTTATTTGCAAATAGTAGCGAGCTATGCTGCTACTCACAGCCATGTGTGGTCAGGGACATATAAACTAATAAACTACAATAATGGAGACGGTATAGGTGACCCAAATCAGTCATGAGTCCCGTAGGCAGCGAATAAAGATGGTATTAATCGATGATGGCGATATCTCGGGCAAGAGAACATGATAGAATTTATTATATGAAATAAAACATAAAACTCGGAATGGATCGTGTAGGGTATAGTTAATAGTGCAACTATTTAATGCTAAAGGGACAAAATTTCTGGTAGGACGACTACGGACACAAAAGTTTAACTGATTTAATAGCTCAGTAGAATCAATTTCCCCAGACTCAATTCGAACTTGATTATTTATATATTGCGGTGACCAAATGCAAGAGCAATACTCGAGGAGTAAACGCACAAGAGATATAATGAAACCAAACACTCCCTTCGCTTCATTTACGATAGAAGAGATATGTTGGTTAAAACACAGCTTGGGGTTAAACTGGACCACGAGGTCATTAAAAGTAGAGAATCGCTCGAGTTGGACGTTTTCAATCGTGTATGTAAACAAATGAGGTTTACACCGATGATACAGTACTAGGTCTATTCCTACTCTTATGTCTAAATTCATGAACGACCCTATTTGAAGGCCAGAATTTCAGATTACAAACTTCGTCAAATGATTCGGAAGGCACACTAATATTGAACGACGAAATATCCGTAGGTTGTGAAAAATTTAATTTTTGCACACTAACCTTCACATTAGTCTTAGAAGCAATATACCTATTAATGTCATCACAGGTAGTATCATAAGAAAGTCTTGATAGGAAAATATGTTTCCGAGGAGCCACTACCGACAAGATAGGTGGTGAATCCATATTCAAAGAATGTTCCAAAGTTGCCGGAGGTGATATTAATGAATGAGCGGCCTGGTTGGACTCGTCGGGTAAAGGTACAACTGAGGTAGGGGGCATACCACCATTGACGGCACCATTCATCGAGTTATCCACAATTGAGCCAGACTGGCGGGGAGCATCAGGTCTTGACCGCTTAGAGTCATTGATGGCAACATTCCCGTTTTTGTCCACAATGGTGTTCGACGAAGGTGGAGCAGAAACGGGTCTAAATCGTTTGGAGGAAGATACTGCAGAGAAGAGTGGAATTACCTGTATTACAGACAGCACAGGAGTTGAGGTAGGATCGGCTGGAGGGGCAATTGTGGCAGGAAGAAGACGAGTGGTGGAAGGTAGGTGGGGGGAAGCATGGTTGCCCATAGGAGAAGGTGACAATAAAAGAAGGGGAGGAGGTGAATCGAACTGATATTTAGTAAGTAAATCAGTGTCCGAATCAAAATCAAACGATTCGCACTACAGCACTATTCAATTTGATAAAATTGTCTGCTACGATACATTGACGAAAAATCAATCTGACTCTTAAAACAGGATGGGCAACACCACGTCAAACTGCCTCAAACTGTTTTAGATCTGGTGATAATCTTGTCATGGTCACGGCCGTTCAGGCCCGCACACTTCAAGTGTCAAAAATTGTCGCACAGCCAACAACGTACTACGCGTTGAGAATCAACATCGAAAGTATTCTTATTTTTACATGAAGGATTACAACAAATCATATTGATGAAAAAAAATATAAAATTTCCAAAAAAAAAAAAATTTAATAAAATTAATTCGGTTATTCTGTTTCGAATTTCGACTTCGAAAAATAACGAAAGAAGGCTGACACTTTAAACACGTGCAATTGCAATAATGTTGCCTTATGAGTCCACATAACATGGACAACCCTAACCTTTTTTTTATTTTTTAAGAGGATGAACAGATGAGCCAGGAGCTGTATCCAAATGATGATTAGTTTGATGAAGGATGGAAATGAAAGTCAAAAGTTTGTTTTTATTGATGACTCCAATGCAATTACCACATCTCAATGCACAAAATCATTAGCTAAGTATTTGCAGTTGATGGACAAATCCATTTGCTACTGTTGCTATTCAAATTACCATCTATTATACAATATCCTCTTGATACTTTGTACTCATACATCAGATGGGTTGGGTTAACAATTCTCATGCATAACTTACTAACCTTAAGCTGATTGAGAAAATCTAATGTTAATAGGTTGAAATTCAATAAAGTTGCTTGGATTAAAGGATGGTCCTATTATGTTTTAAATTATTATATTCAAATAATTTTCCAAGCAACTGTAACGCAATGGAAATACATAAACACATTCAAATGGAAAAAAAGTCCAATTAACTTGAGTTCAGTTTCATTAAGTAACTTATTATCAACAATACAATCATAATCAACATCATCACCATCACTACCATCATCATCAACATTGCATTGAGCTGAGTACTGTTTTTTGTAAGCAAAAGTTGGAGGACAATGAGCAAGGATACTGATAACCGAGCTTGAAAATTAACTTGTAAAAAATCGTCAATTCTTCGCTCCGAGACAAACAATAATCATCGAACAAAGACACCAATACCAAGAACTCGGTCTGAAAAAACTTCAGCAACAAAAACTGACTCGTGACTCGGTATATGGTATAATAATTGTATTTTTACCATGTGCCATTTTAACAACTTCTTTTCGCAAAAAGTCAACTTTTCTGATGAAAAAACTTTAATTTGTATGGACCAGATTATCCAGGCTATTGAAGAGATTTGAAAAAGAAAAAGCACGGTTTTTTTAGAGAAATTTTGATGGCAGCTTTGTGAATGATGAATTCACTTGTATTGCGTTTTGTGAATTACAAGATGAACAGCAAAGAGGAAATTAGTGTATTGGATATTAGCCTCTAGCAGTATTTAGAAGAAATAAACAAAAGTATTTTTCAATATGTGTTCTGTTGACCTCATGGATTGGTCAAATACGAGTCTGTTTTAAGTCTACAAGCGGCCATATGAAGGGAGTGGAACAAAGAAATAGAGGAGGATATACATATATGACCTACTTATATGTACGACCTCGTACATCTAATATTAATTTATTTTAAGTTATTTTTTGTTGCCTTACAAACATAACAAAATATAGTTTTGATACAATTGCAGATACGAGTATTGTTTACGCATCAACAAATTGTTTTTTCTTTCTGTGTTTTTATTTATTCTCTAATTGTAAACAATATAGATTTGGTGAGATATGAACGAAATATTTTTCTTGTGTCGTATAAATTTAATAAGCATTATAGCATATACACACCCACGCACCCACCTGCAGACATAGTGCATAATGCATCTGGTAGGGCTAATTGATATTCGGCTACCCTTCAAATAGCACTTACCCTTTGTAATTGACAAAGCGGCTTAAGATAATGTAGCCCTATCATGTATAATGACAAACATAGGCAGACCATGAGCAATCAAGCAAGAGCTGCTAGCCTGATTCTTAGCCTGGATGAATGGATAACGCGGAAACATGGTAAATTAGATTTCCATATGACGCAAATACTTAGTCGACATGGTTGCTTTAAATTTTGTCTGCACCATTTCAAATACGAGGAACACACTTTCTGTCCAGTCTGAATTGATATCGTCGAAGATGCCAAACAGGTTCTCTGCTACTGTCTTCATTTTAGTGATGAAAGGACACACATAGATACACAAGTAGAAACCGATAAAACTGCTCTAATGACTATACTCCGTGCAATAGAATGCAGTTGAGAAGCTCAACTATTATCTGCGCAAGCTGATCCTTCAATTGCATAACTGGACTGGGGATCGAAGTTTGTTTAAGTGAAGACCCGATCTACGAACATTAGGCGATCCATTAAACTTGGGACAGAGTTACTTTTGGTATTCCTTTTCTACCTACGAAATATAAAGCGACAGTTCCGGAGAGACAGTCGGACATGGAGTGGTAGTTTTCAGCGAGGTAAAAGTTCCGAATTTCGGCAAGACTTCGCTGTTTTCCTTCCGAAAAAAAATACAAAGATACAATTATACTCATCATATGGTATATGACACTTTTGGACACATTAGTTGACCTTTTTCTGTTTCTGTGTTTCCTTTCCTGGAATTGGGTCCCCATACAGAATACTTAGTCCATGAATGTCAATCAGAAACCAACGGAATGAAAATACGATAAATCAACAATTTCAACTCAACTCATTTCCATCTCCATAGAGAAAACTAGAACAACAACAACAACAACAACACCATCAGCAGCAACAAGAACAGGAACATGAGAGTATATTTTATTAATATGGTTTCGTTATTGAGTTAAATCTAATTTTCGGTCACTACTAGTAAATTCCAATTGGTAACAAGTTGCTATAGAAGCTTTTTCTTTTTTCCTCCCATCCTACTCCAATTCTTATACTTAATGTTCCCTTTCTTTATATTTCACTATAAATAACAACACTAATACAATACATAAATGTACATATGCCACTGTGTGTGTGTGAGTATGAGTGTGCGTGAGTGTGTGACTATGTTTAAGTATGTGTGTATATTTAATATGAAAACGTTGGCCATTTTTATGCCTTAGTTTCCAACTGGGAATGTCGCAGCACATGAGGGGCAAATCAACCAAAAACAACCGAACGAATGAATGAATGAAGACGATTGAAAGAAGGCAAATGTATCTTAAACAAGAAACTATCTCTTAAGCTTCCTGCATGTGAGTGTGTATCAAAATCGATTTCACTTGTGTATTTTGTATGTTTGTGTATCTATGTATGTATGCCACGGCAACATAATGTCAACATTGAAGGCAACAAAAAAAGCCAACAATCTTCTACGATTACAACGACGACGACGACGATGGAGACAACGATGGATATGGAGACAATAACAAGAATAGACAATTTTAGCTTCTTGTTTTAGTTTTAGCTTGAACAATGTTGCTTCTACCATCTTTTATTCTTTTCCATTTCGTTGTCCGTATTTCTTGTCACATGTCCACCCTTGGCGCCACTATATGCTCGCTCGCTCGCTCGTTCGTTCGATCATCTTTGTTTATCATGGTGTTTTTTATCCTTCTCTGTTGGGTGTATCTTTTAAGTTTGTTTTGTAGCTATTTATGTACACAAGTAGTTTGCTTATTGTTGCCTCTGGGTTTGACGTCCTGACTTAAAAAACACATTGTACACAGCACACATAGCGAGCGACTAAACTCAACTCGCCACATCAAGCCGCATTGTGACGACGACTATCAAAATAAAGGCACAAAATACTATTCACACACACACATACATACACACACGCTTACTTTGAGAATAAGGACACATATCAGTCCTATCTAACCATCTATCTATCCATCTATCTACAATATCTATCTATCTATCACATGTGTATCTAAAGAGATGTTGTTTGAAAAATGCTCACAATGCTCACAAAGATACACGCATACGAACACATGTGAAGTTAGTAAAGTGAAGCCACAAACTGAAATGGAAAATGACAGGAATGACAGGGAGACAGATAGACAGACAAGTAAACAAATAGGGAGACCGATAGACCGATAGACAGACAAACTTATTCTCCAGTCTCAGCCCCCAAGTTAAATAAATAGACAACAGACCGATTCACACACACCCACATAGAGACACACATATGTGTGTCTAGATACAGAATAGATGAGATTATTGTATGTGAGGAGTGTGTGAGTATTGCGGAGTACATGAACAATTATGAGACAAATATTGAAATGTTTTTTATTATGTTATGCTACAGTTATGATTTCGATTTCTCTAAGGAATCTCTGCAATCGCACATCCTGCGTTTCTCATTTTTCATTCTTTATACTTCCTCCTTTCATCCTTTTTTCCTTCTATTTGAAACTACATATATCTACATACGTATATTTGTTATTTTTCTTTACCATTACATTTTCAATTTTCAACATAAATTTAAGTTTTGATTTTGATGTGGTTTCACTCACTTCAAGTCGATTAGTTGCCATTCCTTTTCTTCTGTGTCTCATTTATTAATTTTTAGAATTGTTTTACGAAATATTACTAACAGATATACACATGATGTTGACAAAGTATTAGAAAGTTAGAAGGATGCGAAATACTTTGAATGTGTTTCAACTCAACTTAAATCAACTTAACTCAGCTTAACTAAACTTATGATTATCTACTATGGATGAAGATCAAATACTGTAGTGTCTTACTTCACATACCCTATACAGTATAGCAGAATAGTTACCATGCATACATACGTACGTACATTTTCATACTTATTTATAGATTTTAATCTTATTTTTGACTTAATGCCGGGGAAATATCTCTGTGTTCATTTCAGTTATACATATTTTTGTTTGGTTTTGCTTTGGATTTTCTTTTCTATATAAGTTTTCTGTTTTCTTCGCTTAAAAGTTTTCTACAGAAAATTTGCCCTCCCTCTCTCTCTCTCTCTCTCTCTCTCTCCATGACTGTTTCTCTAATAATTTTGTTTTGGATTTGAATTTTGTTGTTCTCCTTATTTTCCTGTGTTCTATTTTTCGTTTTTAATTTTTTTTTTTTTTTTTTTTGATTTAAGAAAAGTTAATTAAAACTTTATGCAAATTTTAAGAATAAAACAAACCAAAAATGTCCTACAAATTTTAGCTTCAATAAATTGTCATCGCAGTTGGTGGGAGGTGTGAAGTGTTGAAGAGTAAAGCGGAGTGGAGTGGTGTTGAGTGGTGTAGAGGGGAGAATAAGGAACGAAGGGAAGAAGAAGCCCATGATGATGATATATTTAGAACCTAGCAAATATGGTTCTTCTTTTTTGAATCAAAAACAAAAAGTTGGTTAATTAAATATTAAAAATATTAAGAATAAAAAAATAAAGAAGTAAATTGAGTATTTAAAATGATTTTTAATTATGCAATATGTAACTTTGAGTTTTAGATTCATTATATTAAAGAAATTTATAAATTTTTCATTTCATGATACACAGACATACGCACAAGCACACGCACAATCTTTGAATGTGTGTGAGTGTAGGTGGAAAGGACGATTACCACCTATGCTAACATAGATACAATTTGTATCTACATAAATTCGCTTAATTTTTTCCTTAAAGTACTAGTAGTTGGTTTGATTTTACTTTAACTTTGATGCGTGTATAAGTGGAGCTAAGCTAAACTGATCAAATTGTTATATAATTGAGAGATTGAGTGAGTAAGTATTTGTAATGCTTGTTGTATTGTTTTTATTGCTTGTATTGTTTCTTTGACTTCGTTCCGTTTGATTTTGATTGTTTCTTTTTCTGTTTCTGGTGATGATGATGATGATGATGATGGTGTTTATGATTACCTTTGACCTTTGCCTATGACGATTAATAAGGTTTAAATTTATTGAAATCAATACGAAGACAGACATGTCAAACAAATCAACTAACCCACAATATTAAATGCAAATAGATGCATTTAGATGCAAACACATATGTATATGTAGATACCCATACTCATAAACGACTATGTTAAATAAAGAATGGAAGAATATACGCTAGATACACATACTTGTATGTAAGTAGATATATGTGTATGAGTATATTGTATTGCTCCAATTGGAATACTTAATTGCGAATGTCGTGTCGTTGTTGTCATTAAGCGTAACTCAATTGTTGTTAATTAATTTGCTGATGTTGCTGTTGCTGTCTTTATTGTAGCTGCTTCTGCTGCTGTTGCTGTTACTACTGTTGCTGTGTACTATAGATACCGTATATGTTGGATTGCTGTTGTTATATAGAGAATTTTTTGTATAGGCATTTCGTATTTGTCAATTGACATTGAGTGTGATTTTTATTGTTATCGATGGCAATGATGTTCATCGTTTCAATATTGTCATTGTCTTTATTCTTCCCCTAACCTGTCAACCCATCTTCATCAACCCCAATTTCCAAATGCTTAGTGACTGTGACTGTTGTGACTACTGTGACTGCTGCTGATACATATGTATTACTGTCACTGACAAGTGATTATTCCAATTGCTTTGGTTATGGCTTCTATTGAGTTCGGGGTTTGAGTTTGAATTTGGCTTTGGTTTTGGTTTTGAAGGTTTCTTGCCATTCTGCACGCGTTCACTAATCCTGTTGCTATTGCGACAACTTAACGTTGCGTATGCGTTCTAGATCCTAATATGTTCTGATGTTGGCGTTAAAAGCAAACACACATACACAGACACAAATAAAAAACGTCAACAATCGAACGACGTGATGTGACTCGTTGTTAGTCGATTAGTTGTTATACTTACTACCTATTTATCTTTATCTTTATCCCTTTGTAGATTTCCTTGTTCTTCCCTCCCCATTCTCATTCTCATGCAAATAATTCTCTTTATGTTTCTCTATGCCTATTTCTCTGTTTTTGTTATTGGCAACACCTAAATATTTGGTATAAATCTTGTATTTATCCACATATGTATCTATTTTACTCTTTCTATCTAAACATTTTCCTTAATCTTATGTGAAATTGAAAATATGTTAAATATTGAGAATTCAAAATATGTAAATACATTAAATTGTATAAGAAATTCTATTGTATTTCTGACAACCAATTAAATACTTGTCCTTTTGATAATTATAATATTTAAGTTATAACGATGATAAGTTGAGAATGCAATGCATATACATACATTTGTTAGTCAAGGTAAATATAACAAAGGATATTATGCTAATTTAAGTGTAATCTGTCAAATAGTATGTTGTTTGGAGCAAATGATTGAATCAATACAATTAAATATTCTATGTCATAGATACCATAGACACATTTGGTGCTATTTATTAAGCATTATGCATTATTCTCTTTATTGATTCACATACCACATATGTATATATATTACTATTGAAGAAGGTGAAACGAATGAATTTCAGTTTTCAATAAATAACATAAGTAAATTTATTACGAGTATTAATTCTTTTTACTTTTGTTAAATTTTTTGTTTTTATTTCCATTTTGTAATAACATTTATTCAATAGACTTATCAATTTATTTTAGTTCTGCCCTATTTGACATTTAATGAACACAATTTTTAAAATCTATTTTAATTAAATATCTGATCACAGTCACCCACTGACCAACTAACTAACTAACTAATTGTCTCACTCGCAAAATTACTCTCACTGTATGAAAAATATGACAAAAAACAAAAGAAAAACCTTTAAAACCTCTTTTATTTAATAAGTGAAATATTTATTCAATTTTATAGATAAAATCTGCATGTGAAACTTAGTTTGTTAAAGGCCATTTTTTGCTGTATGGAAATATATCTAAGCATTTTTTTTAATGTTTTTATTTATTTTTACCTAATCGCTATTTACTGTAATTAAAAAAAAAATTAACTAAATCGCTTGAAAATTACGGGCGTCAGAGGAAAACATACACATTTTTCAACTTTGTTTTATACTATATAAATATATAGAAAATAATAATAAATAAAAACTAAGAAGATTGTTGAATTTGTATATTTGCGAAAAACAAATATAATTTTATTTTACCTGCTATTATATGTAATATATTTAATATTTTTCATATTTATCATTTATACAAATTTTTTTTCCATTTCAAAGTGTAAATATACAAAAATCTTTATTATTTCTTTTCTATAAATTTGTTTAAGGTTCCGTACCCATAGGGAGCTAACGGGAAAGTGATTGTGATTGAAGAAACCTATATCTAGATATACTCTATGCATATTATAAATGAAAGTTGAATATCCTGTCTCTTCCGATACACACAACTTCTACACCTCTGAATGGATTTTGATACAGTCATTCACGGTCATTAAGGGAAGAAGAATACATACAATATATTCTAAATAAATTTTAATTTAGTTTTTGTATACATATATATTGGTTATATGGTGGCATAGAGAAATTTTTTAAAATCAATCAAGTCGTCTTTATTAAACATCTTCTTTTGTTAAGTTTTTAGAATCAATAATTCTTTGTGTGTAGATAATATTGGAAATATTATTTGCAAGTATTGTAAAATATGATATAATAATTTGTTTTAAATAAACTATGAGATTTTCTAAGCATCCGTGCAAAACAGTGACGGGTCTCTAGTTCATATAAAAAATAGTTTAAAAAATTACCAATTAAATTATTTATCATATAGTAGTATAAGTACGAGTAGTAGCAGTTTAATGTGTCATATGTAATAAAGGTTATTGAGAGATTACACTAATTCAAGTCCCATGATGTATTGCAATGAAATTATTGCATTTATTCTTGTTAAAAATTGTTTAATAATTTGTAACCAAATGAGGCAAAAAAACAAAATTAAAGCATATGAGTGAACTAAAATGATAAAATTCTTCTATACATACATATTATAAAACAAAGTCCCTTTGTTGTATCTGTCTGTCTGAAAGCGATAAACTCAAAAACTATAGAATATATTTTTTTTCAGTTTTCATCAATGGATAGAGTGATTCATAAGCAAGGTTATAGGTGTATAACTATTAAGGTTTTGCGGATATTGACAGAAATATGACAATATAACAATGCTCTTAAGACACCTGGTATCTAGTTTGAAGATTTTAAAAAAAGTTTTTTTATTATTTATCAACTGTGTAATAGTAACCATAGAGTTGTAGGCCTTAGTAGCTTATACTCTATTATCTTTAGGTACTTTATTGTAATTTACCTAATCTTATTTTATATATAAAAATTAGTGTTTTCAATTGTTGGTATGTTGCCATACCGTTCATCTGAGTGCATTGAAATGTTAGTATATATCTGTGTATGGTTAGTTCCCGACTTGAACATTAGATAGTTTTGATCCCGATATGTGAACCCATTCGCGAGTTTTGGGGTCTTGAAACAACCCAACCCCTGAAAGTATACTAGAAAAAAATCTCTAAAATATCACCGATTTTCCGATATTCAAACTGTATTAATTGTTGATACTTTAAGTGTAACAGAGAGAATATATGTAGTGATGCTTAGAAACTAGACAACTCGTGCAAAGCAGGGTCAGGTACGCTATTTTAATATAATAATAATAATAATAATGGGGATACAATATTTCTTTTTCTTTATTTCATGATTTCATTCTTTTTAATTTTCCATAAATGTAGTGTTTATTATAATAAATAAATAAAAGAGAAAAATTTAAATAAAAGTAGTATAAACTAAATGGAACAAGGAACAAAATATAAAGTTTATTATTGCTAAAAAAAAAAAAAAAAAAAATTTCAAAATGAATAAAAATAATAAAACAATTCTTCATCAAACATAAAATACTTACAAAATTCACATAGCAAATGTACAACTATAAACAACTGCAGAAATCTCTTTTAATTTTCATCACCTTGGGAGATATAAATCTCAAAAGAGCTAAGGGTTTGATAGGAAAACCAAGAAATAAAATTTAAATTATGAAACGACTGTGACAAAATCTAACTTCACCTTCCAATAAAATATCGATCATTCGAAAATGTTCTATGCAGGTTTGATATCTCTTTCATGTTAAGGACAATATATCATTTACAATAGTATCAAAGGATCAATGCATTTATTGAATGAAGAATTAATACTTTTATCAATAATAAATATTCGACAAATATTATTATTATTATTCATCTGCCTACGTGAAATTAAGTTAAATTCTACATTAATACAAATGGAACATTAAGATAGTAATTGAGCTTTGGTTTAAATTAAGTGGTGCCTATTATTCAGAATATCGATATTAGACAAATTAAGATTGATATTATTCCAAATTGAACGATGTGTTTCTGTTTATGTGTTATGGTTTACATGTCTGATTGTTGCAATTTTTAGGAGCTCTTAGGTTTAATCTAACCATTTGTCACATGAAAACTTTAGACCTTAGGAGAGTGTTTCTTCATTTGTCAATCTGAAAATCTAAACTAAAGTGCTTAGAGTTCCTAATAATCTGCAAACTACACGCATATTGCAGAATATCTGATCAGTTGTTTATTGAATTGGATTAAGAATCATTTTCTATCTTGAACTAATAGAGTAATTTTTTACCAAAAGCTCTTTTAATATCAATAGAAAATAAGAAAATATCAATTGCTATTAATTGAATTAATTGAAGTTCGTGACCAAAAACATTTGATAGAATTGTAAAATTTTGTTTGTATAAAAATATACATAATGATAAAGTATCATAATCATTTTCGACATATTTTTTGAATGAAATTAAAGTGTATACTCGTAAATGTTGAAATAAAAACCATTTTTACAATTTAATAGAATTGAATTTGTTATATTGTTATTGCATTAAGAACAAGGTTCAGCATAATGCAATGAAGGCATATCAATGGCCTACAGATGAGGACTACTCGAAAGAATATGGGCAAATGCATAGTGATGGAGTAGGCATAAAGTAAAATATTGAGAATATCAAAAACAATTAAGTATGTATATTTTCGAATTTTGACAACATTTTGACTAAAGACAACAACATTGAAAATATAAATAAAAAAATAAAAAAATTAGTCTAGCAAAATGGAATGGAAAGGAATTGAGCTTTTGTTAATTTCTTAGGTGTACTACAAACGAGTTCTATGTAGCACAATATGCAAGCGACTTTTGGATATGATAACATAATAACATAGGATAAGAAAAAAATGTGGTATATCTTAACAAGTAAGTAAGTAACATTTGATGAGCAGCTCGGAATTAAGTGACGTATTAAATAAACTTTATGTGAAGTCAGTTTAGGCATATGTAATTATAATTCCAAAATAATATTCTATTGTATAAAATATGTTACAAAAGTGTGCTGAATATCCAACGCCTTCTTCTTCTAAGTTATGCTCAGTTTAGTGAAGCTTACATGTCGGTCTATGCGACTATTGCTTAATCACCAGCGAACTAACAAAGTCACTCATAATAAAAACAACTCACTCATTTAAAAGTTCATTCATTCACTCACTAACTCTGTCACTCTCTTTAACTCACTCAAACAATTGAGTGCTGGGATGCTGTAGTTCCTCTCATTGAGTGTATTCTTTCAGTTCAGTGTGCTTGGCCTGTTTTTGTTTCTTATATGAGGATTTTCTATATCGTCGCATATCCACCCAGCTGCTGCCTGCGTTTATGCTTTTCGTCCTACTTTCCTCTTGTTGTCATCCACTACCCGGGCATACTTTTACTCTCTTACCACTCTACTCTACTCTACTCTACTCTACTCTACTCTACTCTACTCTACTCTACTCTACTCTACTCTTTTCTTTTCTTCTCATTTAATTTCCTAGTGTGTCTGGCTTTCTCTTTGTAACTAGTAAGTATCTCTATATTTTCTGATTCCGTTTGAATGAAAAACATTTTTGTTTGTAGACAGAATCACCACAAATTTGCTTAACAAAAATGCTTTATTTATTTAGTTCAAATTTGTTGATTTCTCTTGGCATCAGGACAATCAATACTGACTGATTGGCTAAGTGAGTAAGTGACTGACGGAATGACTAACTGACTGAGTTGTCACCAAAAATATTTATGTAATGTACAAATAAATTTTATGTCATTTTTGTGTTTCGTTTCTCAATTGTTTTTTGAAGGAATGCAAAACAGAAAAAAAAAAAAAATATTTAAGCACTCTCACATGCTGAAATACACTGACACACACACACACACACACACACACATTCTCGGCAATTTGTCATGCGCTTAACTCAGCACAGAGCCGCGACTTGGAATTCAAAAACTGAGTTCTGTCAATACAAAAAACACAAAAAAAAAAAAATATAACAAAAAAAAATATAAAAATTTTTAATATTCAAAATTATTCCATTTGGATTTTGTAACAATAGAAAAAAAATGAAAAAATTCGAGTTGTTTGAAATTGAAGCCTAAAAGTAGGCAACAATATTTTGAAGTTTTCATTTATTTGTCATTTTATTATTATATATTATTTCATTTTGGAATTGTGTTGTTATTATTGTTGTTGGTTTTCTTTTTTTCTTTTTGTGATTATTGACATAAACTTCCATTACACAAAAGACATGACAAGATGCCATCAAAGGATAAAAGCATAATGGTAGGGAATGTAAAAAATATGGAGACATGCCAAGACATTATTGTACTTTAATTATGAGAAGAATTTCCCAGTCTCTACTACTATTTGTGGGTGTGTGTATATGTGGGTGTGTATGCTAAATGTGTTGTTGTTCATCATCGTCATCGTCGTCATCATAAATTTGTCTATTTACTGGTCACTCACTTTTCTCACTTCCTCTTCTCTGTACAATATTTGTTTCATCCTACTTTTGAGTAAAAACTGTATGTACATTTAATGATGGGCGCGCGCTGGTCATGTTAAGTAAAATGGTATATATGTCTATGTGTATGAGTATGTCTCGTATCTATTCACTCACTTTGTTCACTCGCACTCATAGTCACACTCAATCAAACACACAACAAACAGGAACACATAGATACAATGAGACAATGACACAATGTAGACAAAGCCGTCGTGTTCAGTGGTTCATTACATTCTGACACGATATTCAAGATAAAAAAAAAAAAACAATAAAAAAAAACCAAAAGGGAAACAGAAATTATTATCCTTAAATTATTATTATCCTTAATTATGATGACAACATTGACAACTACAGACAAAAGTAAAGGAAGGACGATCGAATGGTCGATCGGTCAGAAGATAAAGAATGAAATAAATAAACGTGTACAAATTTACAATTTACAATTTTTACATACAATTACACTTTGCTCATTTGCTTTTCTCTTTGGCTTTTGCATTTATAGCTTTTGGGGTTTTTTTTTTTTTTTGATGATGTTGTTATTATTATTGTTGTTATTAATATTGTTGTTGTTGTTGTTGCTGGTGCTGGTGCTGGTGCTGCTGCTACTTCTGCTTTTGTTACTGCTGTTGCTGTTGCAGTTTTTGCTTTTATTTTTATGATATTTCTTTCTTTATTTCTTTCTTTCTTGATTGCTTGCTTGCTTTTACCCGGCGCCTTTTCAGTTGCACGTTGTTTTAGAAGAAATTTTACTGTGTTACTTTGCAGACAAAAACATACAAAAAAAAAAAAATTACAAAAAAATATTATTACACATTCATACACATACACACACACACAAACACACAGAAAATAAAACACAAATATTATTATTATTATTATATTTTTTTTGTTTTGTTTTGTAAATAGAATAGAGACAAAAAAAAAAAAAAATTTTTTAAAAAAATCAAGTTTTAATAAATTACAATTTATGGATAATTTAAAAAATATCTTCATATATATATTTTTATATACTTTTGGCTTTGGGTTCGCTTTTTTCTTTTTTGTAAATTAGCTGAAATAATGATGATTTTTGATTTGATTTCTTACTTTCCTCACGATCACAACGATCAATGATCGACAAATAACAAAAAAAAGTGTGTAGTTTTTAATTGTCTGAATTTTAGTTTGCTCAAAACACCACTCACGATTTTTTTATTAAAAAATTTGTATGTGTTTCTTTTTTTCCTTTTATATTTGATTTATTTTTATAATATATATTTATTTATTTTTTTTTTGGTTTATTTTATTTTTATAATTTTTTTTATTTCGGTTTATGGTTTTGGTGTCAGTAATAGATAATGCAATAATACATACAGTAATAATAATTAACTTCAACTTTACATGACACTTATTTTTAGTCGTCTTCTTCTTTATGTTCTACTGGCGTACTTTTCCGCGTTGCAAACAACGTTCTAAAGCGTTCGCGTACGTCTGCAGGGCACGTTCTTCATTCCTGATAAAAACAGTTCTGTGTTCTGTGTTTAGTATTCAGTGTTCACTACTCGTAGTAGTATGTACTTTTTCTCATTTATTTACTCATCTCAACGCAATTTAACTCAACTCAAATCAACGCAATTGCACTCAATTCAACTCAACTTAATTGAACTAATCTGAACTGAATGCAAAACTAAATTCAACTCAAATTGAAAGAGAGATACACGAAATGTTTACGTTACAATTAAGAATTACGTATACGACTCGTGTACAATTTCAATTTTATACTCATTCATACTTGTAGTACACTACAAATAATAAAACTCAACTGACTTTGGGTTTGCCTTGGCCTGACTATGTTTAACTCATCTCTGCTTAGCTCAATTCAACTTGACTCAACTCAACTCAACTCAATTCAGATTAAGTTTGCATGACATGGTTCGCAATTTGTGCAAATTGAGTAACGCTGTCTCTCTTATAGATTTTTTTCGCTCACAGTTTCAAAATCCGACTTAAGCATTGGCATCGGCAAAGGCTTTGGTAGCAGCATCACTCACCAAAAGCATCAACATCAACACAGTACATTACTTCGTTCGTATTCGTTTTCAGTCCACGTGCGTATGTGCGCTCTCACTCTTATTCTCTTTATCTCACTCTTTCTCTCTCTCTCTCTCTGTTTGTGTATTTGTACGTGTGTGTGGTTAGTCAGTTGAGTTTTTGAGTTAATTGTTCTCTCTCAATGTCTCGTTTTATTTGAATGAAGAAGAAGAATGTATGAGAAGAGATTTGGATTTTATGCTTCGGATAGATGATGGCAGCAGTAAATCAGTGCAAGGCACAGAATACACACATGCCTGGCACACAAGCAAGTCCAAAGTCCTTCGGCGTTAATTCTTCTTTCGCTTGTTCGTTTGATTATTTCTTTCATTCGTACTTTTATTCGTTCATTCCTACGTTCTTTTATTTGTTCGTTCGTTCGCTTATTCGTTCGTACATTCGCTTACATTTCGTTTTCTTGTTTTTCATTGTGGCTTTGCTTGATTCCCTCTTTTTGCCTTTTGATTTGCACGTGTCGCGCCCAAATTTTAATATAGACACACAAACAATAAGAATGAACCTATATCCATATATTCCCCAATCTCTCAAATCTCCCAATACACCCATCAATCCAACATTCAGACCCGCAGACCAGCATCTTGCTGCAGCATCCACATCCAAGTGAACGAATTCATATCGAATACTGTGAGTTGGAATACTATACATACAAAGATGATCATGATGATGATGTAGATGATGCTCTTGATGAAGACGATGTTCTTTTATTTTAGTGGTTTTCTTATCCCATTTTTTTTTACTTTGTTATTTGTCAATTATATCTTGTGTGTGTGCATTTTTGGATCTTCTTCTATATCTAATTCTTCTTCATCATCTTCTACTACTATAAGTAAGTATGAATATTTCGAACTAACGGCAGCTGCTCGAATTCTTATTGTTATTGTTGTTTGGTGCGGTTGTCGTTTTAATCCTTAAATGCATTGCACTCTATTGCCATGCTATCCTGTCATGTTATGCATGTTTGGGTGTGCATAAAACACACACAAGTTAGTGAGTGAGTCAGTGAGTGAGTGAGTGAGTGAGTGGGTGAGTGAGTGAGTGAGTGAGAGAGTGGGTGAGTTAGTGAGTAATTGTGTGTGAGAAAAATTTTACTCTCAGCAGTAGCGATTTGGTGGAAAATACATATATTCAGGCGGAAAAATTAAGTTGTTTTCGAGTTAATTTGAAAAGTTTATGGACGCAAAAACTTTTAATTGGTTGAGGTGTCTTGGCATGTCTTGCCATTCTATTCTCCACATATCATCACCTGTCCTCTCTTCTGTCCCGAATCTATTCTGTTCAGTTGTTTGACAAGACATGCCTTCGGTTGTCTTGTCTCTTCTTGTCTTCGTTTCTGTCTTCCCATGGCTATGTGGGTAACAGCTGCGCGTATCAAAAAAGAAAACCTCTTAATTTTTCTTAACTATCCCTGTAAGTACATTTTTTGATCTTCTCCAAACTTTGGTTTTCACCGGTTGAATGTTTCACTTATATACTTATATCTTTGTAAGTTTTTTTTTTTCTTTTTTTTTTTTTTTTTGTTGTTATCCATGTGGCCAAACAAACCTCTCATCCTCCCCTTTCCCTTCCCCCCACTCTCACTCTCTCTCTATGTGCTTCCTTTTGTCTTCGTCTTTGTTACAGTCTATGTCTTTGTTTGGTTTTGTCTGATAACTTTCTCTGAAAATATTTTTATAAAATGTAAGTTATTTTTGGAATTTATGATTCTTAACAAATTTTTTGTTTTTTGTAATATTTTTTTTTATAGAAAACGCTGGAAAATGAAAGGGTTACACTCTACTACTAACTTAAGATTGTTTGTTTGTATTTATGAAGACGTTTTGTCATGATTTGACATATGTGTTCCCTTTCATCTAATTGGGTTCAACAAGTAATTAAAGCCAAAAGACATAAAATGAAACAAAGCAAAACAAAGGACAGCACAGCACAGTACAGCAAATTAAACAAAATATTAAAGAAAAGAAGAAATAATGAAAGGAGAAGAAAGAAAATAAAGAGAATAAAGGAGGACTGCATGTAATTTATGACATGAGTGACCGAAGCCACTAAGTGATGGAGTACACAACTCCTTTTGGTATTAAGTTTATGACCATAATACTACAACTACAATATAATACATGGACCAGTGAAGAGAAACATAAAGAACGTGAACATGAAGAAAAATAACAGCTTACAACAATCAAATCAACAATCAAGAAAAGATACAATGGGCCATGGGTAAAACAAATACTATCCGCCTAAAACCCTAGCAAAAAAACATACATACCTATATGTGTATCTATATAAACCGAATGAAGAAAAAAACAACATTGTACAATCACAATGCGCTATCTCCTTCACACACACAAAATTATCTAAGGCATGCGACAGATACAAACAGATGATTATATTACAAACATCTAAAGTATTGCAACCCATCCCATCGGAATCCCATCGCATCCCATTGTATTCCATCCCATTCCATTCCATTCCATCACATCACATAGCATCGCATAGCATAGAATTACAGTAACCGAGTGAGTGAGTCTATGCGACGTCTGTCTGCGACATACATATATACAAACAACTAGTATGTGTGTGAGTGTATATGGATATGTGTATGTGCAATGGTATGTGGTTTAGCTGTGTTTTTGCCTTTGGGTGTCGTTTGCACTACCAACACAACATCACCACCTCCATCAGCACTATTATCATCCAAGGTATTTGTTACCTTACTCATATTTACTCTCCTAAAATATTTAAGAAAAATCTTTAACATTCCCGTAATCCTTATAATATCCGTCACCACCACCACCATCACCATCGAAACCACCATCACCATCGACACCACCGTAACTAACACCTTACTGTTGACTGTTGTTATGTTATTGCACCAGTTTCTATTGGTAGCCACTTTTGTAGTGTCCAGTATCCACTCTGATATGACGCATTCTACCTCATTGTACCCTGCCACCCGCCACCAATTTTAATCACATTCAACAGCAAATAGATAGAACCATACCAGAGAGGACGAGTGTCAAGTGCCTAGCCTAAAATATTATACACAAAACAAGATGACATTCAATGATAACGAAATTGGGGAATATCATTCACATATTCGAACAATAAATAGAAAAGTATGTACATACAATAAGATTACAATACCACGGGCACCCGATCTACCAGTATTTATTTACAATACTCTATAGCTTCATAGCGCATAGCTCTATAGTCGGCAAATAGTACTTAAATACGTAGCTATATATGTATATATCTATCTCAAAGATAAATACCACATAACTAAATACTTTATTATTTTGCAATTTTACATATTGTGAGAAAACATGAAAAGTGTTATTTTCTTTTTTTTTTTTATCATTTTTAGAAGCATCGAAACAGTATTAGAGAAATAAACAATGACAGCGAGCAACTTACAGTTAACAGAGTCCAATTAAAGGGTTCAATGATGTCGTGCGATGAAAATTGTTGGTTATCGTTTGTTGTTGCTGGGCAAACTTCAATGTGTTGCGGTCGCCACAACGCTTACATTTCTCTACATTAACCTCACCACAACATCCATTGAACAATTGTGTGCCAATTCCAAATCCAATCACAATTTGAATCTGAAACGAAACTCAACCAAATTGTTACACTGAATTGCTATCAGCAGAGAACCAAAGGACTGACCGACCCGTCGTTCCTTCGACCAACCGGCCGACAAACCATAGGATTTACCACCATTACCGCCATCGTCATTGTCTACTCCAAATTCCAATTCCAAATACCGATGTCTGCGATGTGAATGTACGCGACTTCGTGTATCGTTCGTTTTCGTTCCTTCCTTCCGTTTTTCGTCCCTTTGCCCATTCGTTCAATTGACGAACGAACAACGATTCTAAATTGTTTTCATATACAATTTCATTGACTTGAGATGAGTTGAGTTAAATTGAATTGAGTCGAAATGAGTTGAGTTCAATTGAGTTGAGTTGAGTTGAGTAGAGAAAAGTAGCTCATGCTCTCTTTTTTACTGTATTTTTGTGTTGCGCTCTTTCAGGCAGGCGCCTTCCTTCTTGCTCCTTCCTCTGTCTTCTTTCTTTTACTTCGCACACATCATTGCATGAATGTGAGTGTGAGTGAGTGAGTGAGTGTGTATAAGTGTACCAGATGCACCTGCCAAGAAGGCCAACTATTGACACAGTGACACAAACAGATAAGCGTACATGGGCCGGACGGAGACAACGCACCCCGGAGGCTGCTTGGGTATGACGGTCATTTACAACAGAAAATCGAGAGAAAAGAAATTGCATGATGCGTGTGTGTGTGTCTTTGTATATACATACATATACATACGTATATGTGTGCGCGTTCGCACCAGGGATGCTGGCACAACAGAGAGAAAAGAGACGAGCCAGAGAGCAATAGACAGCAAGAAAAAAAATGAAGGAGTGTAATAGTCAGAGAGCAATAATGGAAAAGAGGGATGAAGGGAGTGAAAGTGAGCATAAAGTAAACACACACACCTTTTTTCTTGACTGATTATATAGGCCAAAATTAGCAAAGGCAACAGCAACGGCAATGGCAACAGCAAATATCGTGAGACACATAAGGGAGGCGATGGGATGCGACAGGACGTGATAGGAGAGGATGCTGCCACAATATTTAAGATAACTATACATAAAATGTTAGACAGTGACATCAAAGATGCAAATTTCGAATTTCCATTGTGTTTTGCCTTAAATACATAGTATTGTATTAGAATGTAATGATTTTGAAATTGAATCGAATTGGAGAAAATCCAATGCGCAACTCATTAGACAATTGCCTCAGATGGTAGACAGATTAGATTAGATTATGATAGATTAGATCAGATAGGATCACAATAGAATAGAATTACAAATGAGATTATGGATTAACTTGATTGAATTTTGTCGGCAATTGAGCAATGATATTGAAACATGAAACCAAATGAATGGAAAAGAAAAAAAAGACTCTAATGAAATTTCATCTGGTAAATCGTTTAAACTGAAAATGAAGAACGATGAATGATGGAACCTCTTATTTTTCTTGTGTTGTTATTTGCTTTCTTTTGTTGCTAGCAAGGACCTCCGGTTGAGTGCTGTTGCTGTTACTGTTGGCTGAAAATAGGTGAAGTGTTGACGTCAGGTGGACATGAGTAGCAGCATCATCAGTATCAGCAACATCAGCAGCAGCGGCAGAACTTGCAACCGCAGAACGACGAGTGCAGTCAAGTTTAGAAAACAAAAACAACAACTGAAGAACAAAATAATACGAGTAACAAAACAGAAAAGAATATAACAGAACAGAACAGAAAAAAATCAAGAAAACCACAAGTGCCCAAGGAACTTCATACACATGTTCACATGGCACATACTCGTAGATATATACACACACCAGATATAGTGTAGTGTAGTGTAGTGTAGTATGTAAGCATGATTGTTGAGATATGTACTACAACAATAAAATGAAATGACTAAAACAATAACAAATGAAAGAATGAAAGAAAGAATGGACGAACGGACAAATGAAAGCATATGAAAGAAAACAGCAAATCCTAGACAAAAACATAAAACAAAAAAGTCATTTCAAGTTGTTCACAAGGTGAATGATGATGACGATGCAAGAAAGCAACCAGGCAACTACGCAACCAGGCAAGCAAGCAAGCAAGCGTCACTTCTATACAATGCCCTTTAAGTTCGGTAGATACTTATTAGAGGATCGGAGAACGGAAGGATGGCAAGATGGAAGGGAGCAATGGAGAATGGAGGTTAGCTAATGGTAGAATATTAAGAAGTACCCTTTATGATGGTGATGTGGTGATATGACTTAGTTGGACTGGGCTGGGTTCGCTTGGCTTGGCTTGTTTTGCCTTGGTTTAGCTCAATGAGAGCTCAGCTCAGTACAAGTTGCTTGCTCCTTGAGTCTTAAAAAACAATAGGATTTTCAAAAAGAACACATACATCTATATTCATTTAAATATACATACATACATTTATGTATGTGCATACATAAATACATATGCTAAAACTACAATTCAAAGCTTTGAATTGAGTTTGAGTGAATGAGTGAGTGGGTGAGTGAGTGCGTCCGTGTGTTCGCAACAATTGTATTTTTCTGTTACCCAATTGGAAATAAAACCCAAGCCAACCCAAGGCAAAATACCAACAAAAAAGTCGAGATTTATAATAGAATTTACTTTAATTTATTGTTGTTGTTTTATGCAACAAAGTATCTGTTCATGTTATTGATGGAACCCATCAGATCTTCCTTTATATAAACTCCACATTTCCTAAAATGGAATTCATCAGATCTTCCTTTATATAAACTCCATATTTCCTAAAATAAGAAAATTTTATAAAATAAGTATAAATCTACGATGAAAAAAGTCTCTAAATTGTACCTGCTCACTTCATAAGAGCATTGAATAGTAGATGGAAAGATTATATCCTCAGCGAAAATCGTTTGTAAAAAACCTCTGTTCATCTTCAGTCAGAAATGGATGGACCCATTTGTTAAAGTTTTCGAATAATTCAATAACCTGAACAATTAATCTCTTAGCTTCATCGTCTATAGACTGTTTAAGTTAGATGACTCTCACATCTGACTCAATAACCGATAGTTTCAGCGGGTACTGATCTTCATTGATTTTTCTTTCTTTCTTTAAGTAAGTTAATTGCTTAATATACTTAATTTGGAATCTCCTAATAATTTTACATAGAAATATAGATCTCTCTAATGGATACCAAATATCAAGTATTAGAATTTAATCGATTCAACCTAACGCGGTGAATTTATATTGTACATAGTACGACGAGCTTCTTCCAATTGGGGTTTCATTTAGTATTTTGCGGTTAAAAGCACGCAAATGGCTTCGCATTTTGAGTGCCACGCTAAAGATTTTTCATATTGCGCTAAAGGATTTTTCATTTTTTCACTGAGGGGGGCCAAAACAACAACAAAAACAAAAAAATAAATATAAAATGCAAAAACAGAAAAACAAAAATTATTCTTAAAAAAACCAACGCGCAGACACTTCCATAAACACATAAACAAACAAGCACAAACACACACACACACACACACCCACATATATACATACATACATACACAAAAACAAACAAACACACACACACACACACACACACATACTTGTTAAAAGGATGTAAACTGGAAAAAATGCAAATAAATGAAAATAAATAAATGAAAACGCAATAAAATGAAGAGCGCTCAAGAAGAAGATGGCGATGGCAATGGCGATTATGATGATACTGTTGATGATGATGATGTTGTTCTTGTTGATGGTGATGAAGAAGACGAGCAACAACAACAACAACAGAAGGTAGAACAAAAATAAAAATGTAATGCAAAGGCGTGGTGAGGAGAAAAGAAGTGAAGAAGGGAAGGCAATGGAAAAAAATTAAAATGGAGCAGAGTCGAAAGGCGAAATGCCCCAAAAAGGGATTTATCGAGGGAGCGGAAAGCAATGAGCTGAAATAAGAAAAGGGCAGAGGGGAGTACAAATATACAAGAGTGATAAACGTAGAGTAGGAGAGTGGAAGAGTGGGAGAGAAAAAAAATTATAATAAAGACGCACTCAGAAAGCGAAGGGGGAAGGGAAAAGGGATGGATAAATTAAAAGACCTGAATGGGTATTAGGGAGGCAGGAAAATAAAAAATTAAGTAAGTAAGAATGTATATGTGTAGAAAGTGGCCGGGGGGAGGGGGGCTGTTGGTGTAGGAGTCACACACACAAACAACAACGCACTGCTGAATATGCAAATTCTTATAAATGAGTGTGTGTGTGTGTGTGTGTGTGTATTGCCTCTGAACTGAAGTAATTCAATTAAATTAAACCCTTTACCTCATTTCATCGACATCTTCTTGTTGTATACATACATACTCGTATATATATATGTATATTTTTCGTAGTTCCGTTTCTTGTTATTCTTTTCTGTGTTTTCTGGATAACCTTGTTACTGTTGCTGCTATTTTTATTTTTATTTTTGTTTTCTTTTCTCATTTCATTTTTGTTTTTGTTTTGTAGGCTTCTTCTGTCTTACCGTTTGGCAGGCGGGTAGGCTTCATTCATCCTAGACCTAAAAAAAAATACATGCATCAACGATAGCTTTAAAGTTTAACCGCTAAATGCGTTTAGCAAACACTCCCAACCCTATATGATACCATTCCTAGCTTTCGCGCCCCCTCCCACTTTGCTATCTCATCAAGCTCTTCCACAATGCAAACAGGCTTAACGGCCTAGGGAAGCAAACAGCATGCAAAGAAAAAAAGAAAGAAAGTAAAGAAACCAAGGAAGGAAGCAGGCATTCACAGGATGCGAGAGCAAGAAAATGTCGTTGTAACTCGGCGTCACTTTTGCAACACTTTTCTATGTGTTCAGTGTTCTGAGCACATAAAAAGAAATGGCAACATAGAACAATAATAACAACAACAACAGCATGTACAACAATAACAGCAACACATAAAATAAACAAACAAACAAAGAAGCTCAGAAGCAAACAAACAATCAACCAACCAACCCAAGCAACCAACGAAACGAGGCAAAGTAAGTAAAAGCAGTGTAAAGAAGAATAAAAAGAAAAAGAAGAAGAAGAAGTTGATGCTGGCAAGAAAAAATCAAACAATAAACAACAAAACACAACAACTAAATGGCAAATGGCAATGGAAATGGAAATAGCGTTAAAAACGACGAGACGTTTATGAAGGTCGCTCCTTTATGTGTCTCTGCTCTGTAATGCTCGATTGCTTCTTCTTTCCTGTGTTAAACGCTTTGGGTCTATGCAAAATCTCATATTATTTTACTAGGCTCGCGTTTCATCATTTCATTCATCCTCATCATTTCATCCTTTCTATTCTTTTTCATTGCTTTCCTTGCCTTCGTTTCATTTTGTTTGTATTTTTCACTTTTGTATATTTTCTTTTTTTGCAATTGCCTCATAAAAATGAACACTTATTCCCCCCGCCCCCACATTTTCTTAACAAGATGTCCGCAGTACCATCACTATATGTATGTGTGTCATTGCGCCGCAGCGCTAAGTTGGCCAAAAATGGTAAAGTAAATGGCACAAATTCAATTGAGCAAACCAGTTAAATCGCCTATTACCAAAGGAAAGGAAGAGACCAATGTCGACGACAGCAACAACAACGAAGATGATAATGACGATAGTCGTTATGATGATAATGATGATGATGATGGAGTCGTAAATAAAGTGGAATTAGCGAAAGCAAGATCTCTTCTTCCAATAAAAAACAAAAGGTTTGCGACTGCAACATTTGTGGCTCTACGCATAATGTGAATCGTCAACAAATAGTTGTCTAACAATTCTCTATCATCACAACAACATCTGCTGTAACCCTTATTCACCTGATTGCTCTTAAGATTTTGTGGAGAACTCCCTCCTTGTCACTGGGCCTCAAATAATGCTTGTGTGTGTTGTGCCCTTGTTGTTTGGTTTAAAGGTCGCGTTTTTACAAGAAACGCAAATACATAACAAAAAAATTAATTCACATTCACCATACCCACATAAAGTGTTAACTTCACTTTCAAAGAAGATTCCTCCATACCATTATTTCTTTCTTTCTCCTTCTCTCCATCGCTCCATCGCTCCATCTTTCCATCTCTACAATTTTGTCCTTTCCTTCCTAATCAAACATTGTGATTCAGTGTCATTTATTCTTGACTTTCGTTCATTTCTTTCCTGTTTTACGGTGCGAAATTATAACAAAGCTAACATCTATAAAAAAAAAATATTGTGCTTGGCAAATGTGATGAGAAGCAAGAAGAAGTAAACGGAGAGAAGGAGGAGCAGAATGACAAGGAACAGACCCGTCAACAGCAGAAACCATAAAGAGAAGAAGAAAGTTACTTAAATGTTTTTCTTTCCTAAGATGAGATGATGTACATAGTACAATGAAATCTTTACTGGCGCTTCACTTCTTCTTTTTATTGAGATCCTTTTTTTTTTCATTTCTTTGCTTTGGTTTTGTATTCTACTATGTTTACTTGTGTAAATGTGATTTTCCTTTTAATTTATGAACAAACCCATTGATTCGAAGGGGTTTCCCCATTCGATTGAAGAGCATCCTGGAACTAAAGGACTCGTACAATATTTAAGCAATTTGTTGGAATGTTGATCGGTCTTTTGATTGATGACTGCCCAATTGAGTGGCAATTGTATAATTGTAAACAAGTAAGTTTGGTGGTGGGGGGGGGGGTAGATCATAGGAAGAATACCCTCCATGTGAGAAGCCACTGGAAAATTTTCGCATTGTTGATTCCATAGGTTGTTTTTTTATAAGCTGGCTCAAAGAAAAAATAGCGAACAAACCTAAAAAACCATGGATTTGTGCATTGAAGCTTCAAGAAACATATATATTGTACATGTTTACACATGAACACATACATGTGTCTGTGTCTATGCTTATGGCTGTGTGTATGTCTAATTGGTCTGTGGAATGTGGAACATGGGATGCAGCACTTTTTTCTGACGTATTGTATCTGAATCTCTACGGTTTTTTATTTTTTGTATTGTGTAAACCGACTCAACTCAACTCAGTTTTCTTTAGCTAAGTATAAAACGGTTTCAGTTCAGTTCAATTCAATTCAGTTGAATTGCTTTGATTCCCTTCTCATTTCAATTCATTTTATTTTCTCTATTAACATCATCACCATCATCATTTTTTTTTTATTTTTTCTTTGCTTTTCATTTTCTTGTTATTCTATTATCTATTATAAGATGCAAAGAAAACAGTTGAAGTATTATCAGGTTAGAAAAAACCGTTCGTAATCAAAACCACAGAAACAAAATGTCTAAAATACTTCATTTTCATTTAACACTTCTCTTTTACTTTCTTTTCCACTTTATTCCTTACATTTTCTCGATTCATCTGGTTTTTGTTAACAGGTGTAACGAAATTTGAAAAACGTGTTAATTCAATTTGACTTTATTCCCTTAAAATTTCACTTAAACTTGTTTATTGCTGGTGGTAACTTTAATGCTAAGCATCCTCCCTGTTGGGGATTAAGATTGGTGACCTCAAAAGGTAATGAACAAATAATTATGCAACTCTTGCTATTGATAAACCCAATTTCTGTCCAACAGACCCCAGTAAAATATCTGACTTTGTAGTATATTCTGGACAACCACAAAGCCAATTTCGTGTTGAAGAGAATTTAGACCTGAGCTCCCATCACTTGCCAACCATTGTCACTTATATTTTTACCGTGCAGATCAAAGAAAATCCATATAAAATTATTACGCCAAAAACCAACATACTAGTTGCATTCAAAAATTGGCTTGAAAGTCAAATTTGGACATTGCATCTTTAAAGTCTAGTGACGAGATTGATTCTGTAATTCAAACGCTTACTAAAGAAATTCTTGATGCTGGTTTTTTATTCAATACGTCATGCAGCAATTAGGTCAAGAAACTTTCTAACAATCTGTCTATTGAACTGAATGGGTTAATAAAAAACAAAAGATGGCAAACAAGTCGACATTGTTCATTAGCCAAACGTATTTTTAACAAAGCAGTCAAGGACCTGAAAATAAGACTAAAGGAAGATATAAAAACTGAACTGACAGAGGTCCCAAGAAACCTAGATCCATTTACTACAGAGTTGGCAAAACATCGATGGGACAACCATGGCATAGTGGTCGGACTTGTATGGAGCCAGCGACCAAGAATACTTCCAGTGGGGCTATCAACCTGAAACATTGGTTACTTTTTTATATGAAAGAGAGAACTATTCAATGGAAAAATGGTGGTGGTTCGACCCCCCTACACTCACCCCACACCACAACCGCTTTCTATAAGAAAAATACTTTATAACGCAATTTGTTGAGGAAATATATGGCAAGAATTATTTATACCCGCCATCCACTTTTTATAAGAAAAAATGAATGAAATTTATTTTATTTTATTTTGTTATGACTCACAATTCAAAAATAGATGTTTGATGAATTTCGTCCACCAATTTCTAAATGCAACAACAACATAAACAAAAAAAAACTGAAGGAAAATTAAAATAATTTCCAACGAGACGTACAACACAATGAATGACGTACGATACAATGAAATATCTAGGTATTTACCTAGACAAATTTCTTTATTTAAATAACCATGTTAATTGTATATTAATAATTAGATGAAACTAATAGGGCTTATCAAGCTTACAAAGAGATGTTTTCATCAAAGTTACTTAACAACAGGGTTAAAGTCATAATGTATCAATCGCTGATAAGACCAATCATGACATATCTGTCTGTCCCCCTTATATATGGAGCGGTTTAGAAAACTTGAGCTAAAAATGTTAAGAAGCTACATATCGTTATACAGGTCCCCAAGTAGCAACAACGTTGAATTTGTTTCAAACAAATAGCTGCCAATGTCACACGAATAGACATCTTCATAATCAATTTTATTAGAAAGCACATCTGTCGTTGTCTCGACACTACAACTAACAGTTTAATAAACGCAGCAGTCTATGATAGTGATGAATACTTTAAAACTGCTAACTTAAATGGCCTTACACCACCAAACACATTTTTATACTTAGGCAGAAACAGTTTCATTCAAAACGAAAATAGAGTATCTAAGTATTATATCTTCTATATGATATATAGAAGAGCAAATAGAAAGAAAATCGAAACTAAAAGTTTAAACGAGACAAATAGCAGATTTGAGAGTTCAGTTTCAACGAGGGAAAAAGAGAAACTGATAACACTTGTAGGAAATGCTCGTGGCTGCTACAGACAGGAATCGATTTTACATATGTATATAGATATTTAATGAATAAAAAACATATTGAATATTATGAAAATACTATCTTAATCAATCCAGAAAATCAAGAACGGATTTGAAGAAGTGTGACTTTCGTTTACATGGTAATTATCGCTGTTTTATTATAAAAGTGTCGGAACTTAAAAATAACCGATTAAACAAATCCGTACTCATTGCAATGCGCAAATTTTTATCCGTATGCGGAAGTTCAAACTTTTTTATAACTTTGTTCCTCCTCAGAGAGCTGTCCTATTGACACCAGTATAGCGTGAATTTATTAATTTTGTGAACTGAGGGTGGCAGGTAGTTTCATGGATTGTTCTTTGTCAGCTCCTTACCGGTTTCCAGAGCATATTTCCCAAATTTCTTCACATGAATTTATTAAAGGATGCCCAAGGTCCTCATTCGAGTCAAAAACATCTAAAGAAGAGTTGAAAAAATCAATTAGTATAAAATTGCAAAACTACTATTGTACTTTTGTGCGATTGCATTTTTGCCAGAATTCTGAAATTTTTTCAAAGATAATGTATGCATTATTCTAACTCGTTTGTGTCAACTATAGAGCACTTCTTTTCAATATTCTTTTTCAGGATATCGCATACTTTTCTAAAATTTTAAGAAATTTGTACCACTTTCTGAGCACCAAATATGAAAAACATACATGAGTGTAAATTCGCTTTGATAAAATGTTCCTATTCACTTCACTGCTCATACTGCAAGATCCAACTATGTAATTAGAGAAAAAACGTAGTAAATCGTACTATGTACACATAAATTTGAGTATTAATACTCTCCAAGGAGTGGATAGTATTATAAGTTTGTCATGAAGTTTGTAACACACAGAGGGAGACATCGGAGACCCCATAAATTATATATATTCTTGATCAGCGCGACGAGACGAGTTGATTTAGCCATGTCCGTCTGTCTGTATGAACATATTTTTAATTTAAAAATTAATTTCTTTAATTTTCAATATGGTTGATTTCGAATATGTTAAACTTGGTATAATGTATTGACATTGAGTACAAACTATGTTTTATAATATTCACTAAACGTAATTTTAAAATTATAAAATATTTTTAAATAGATTTATACCTAATGAAATGTTTCCCATTGTTACTTTGGTATAAATGTAATGGGCAACTTTTGAAATAATATATAAGATTAGGGGTAGAACAGGTGTGCAGTTATAAAAATTTTATCATTTAGAGTTCATTAATTTTTAATTCGTAGCCCGCTCGCTACGAAAGATAAACGAAGCACAAAACTTGCTTGTGTATCTAGTAAAGTTATCTTCTTCTTCGTGGCGGACTTGTCCCTGTGCCAAGAAGAAGAAGGCAGAACGGATGTTAAAAGAGAAGTTAAAATATAATCCGATGAATCTGTAACAGATAAGTTATGATAATTAAAAAGATTTCAAAGTAAAAATTGGTTAATAGTAATATTTTACTTACCAATATTTACTGCAAGATCCACCTCCTTTAGTAACTGTTGGCAATAGGCGTTGTGTGTATATGAATTTCACTTTCACTTTTTTTTTTTAATTTTTTCCAATTAAAAGCCGCGAACTACTTCACTTACCAAGAGATGAATTTTGTTTGATTGTTAATGAGAACAAAGCAGAAAGAATGCGAAAAAATTCAAGAAATGTTTTCCGAAATTCTCTCTAACTGTAAATGTCTGTATAATTATATGCAAATGCACACTTAGATTTAAGTGTTTACTCAATTTAAGTATTCACATTTGCCTTTATATAAATGAAGTGAGCAGCTATTTGATATAAAGTGTTTTGTACTTCAATTTAAGTTGTTTTACAAGTTATAGTAAATATGTTACTAAGTCATAACACTTTCCCAACATTTTAATAGTTAAATCAAAGCCTATTACAGTTAATAGTACTATTATGGCTATTATACGATGGATGACGACACTAGCTCTCTCTCTCTAAAATTGCGTTTGTTAAGAAGGGAAGTGCGCGGGTCGCTCAGTCACTGTGTTCATTGTACGACGCGTTTTTTTTTACACTCGGGTATAAGAAATCAGCAAAATAGATGCATATTTAAATCAACTATGAAAATTTGTTTTTACAATACGTTTTTTCTGGGTGTACATTCTATTTCTCTTTTTAAGTAATTATTAAAGTGTACGGTAAAAACAGACATACTTTTGAATGGCTTATTCTTTTACGAGATAGTAATGACATATTTGGTACCAAATTTTTAATTTTTAATTTTTTTATGTTTGGCCTATCGCTGCGATGCGACCATTGTGCATCAATTACATCGATGTTTCGATATATTTGGCAACATCAATGGTTTGTGCTGAAACTTCGATGGTTTTCCAGCTCTAACATTTTTACCCAAATGAAGAAGCGACAGCAGATAGGATTAAATAAATGAAAAATAAAATGTATTTTAATTAATTTTTTGCTTATAAAATATTAATTATCAATTGCGGTGGTGTTGGCAGTGGCAGTAGTGTGGAGTTGAGTTGAAAAAATTAAATTCTTCGGAAGTAGTACTATATACATTCTTATATAGGAAAATATGTGTAAGCTTACATTGGCGCCTCTTTTTCTAAGTATTGTGCTGGCTCAGCATTCCAAGCACATCGACAAAATCCAAAAGAACATTTAACAAGGCAGGATAAATAATGTCCAACCTTCGATGTGCCTTGAAACCAAAAGTTGTAGGCATATTGTTATTTCTGAGTAGAAATCAGGCTCTATCTGATCTCTATATGTATTAATAATTAATATAAAAATAACCCCAATGAAGTGTACATTGTTTATTTTAAAATTAAGCTTTTTCATTCAATCCAATGACGGAGAAAACATTATTTATTTTATTGGTTCTTATTAATAAATGCATTTTATAATAGTGATCTTTTCTTTGATTTGGTTTTTAAGCTTTCTTTTTATCAAATGGAAATTTTCTTTGAAACCATCGATAGTATCAATGTTTGCTTTAAAATTAATCGCAGTAATTGTAGACAGCAACGAATTTCCGCATCTATAAAGACCTCATTATTTATCATTTGTTAAGGATGAAATAAGAAAAATCTCTGAAAGATACATCAACAAATTGCACAACCATACCAACCAATTTGGCAATAGGTCTGCTAGAAAATGACATGAATGTTAGCCTCCTGAAAAGGTTCCATGTGCTAAGTTATTATATTAAATTGGTTGAGTTCGCTGGAGCCTCACCAATCCTGTAATGCTTTGATTGATTGCAAATAAAATTATAAAAAAAAAAAGAAAAGTATATGTGAGTGTGCGTAACATTCAACAGTCTATGAATGATACAGAATGAATTAAAGAATGTTTGATATTATAGAAATACAAAATTTTATTAATTTACATTTTCTTTTATATAGGCAACTATAGATCGGTGATATCTAAAATAAAATATGATTCAAGAGAATTATAATGATTCGACTTGTACTCATTTTTAAATTAAGTTTTTTTTTTCTTAAAAATTCAATGAATCAAGCTTTGATTTTGAGGTCATCCCCCAGAATCCAATGGGAGTGTATTGCAAGAAAACGAAGTGAAGTTCTGTCCAAGGATGATCGGGATATCACTGTGCAGTTTGATATTTGGCAATATTGAACTTGCATATCTGGGCAACACACTATTCTCTGTGTTATGTTTCTGAAATATCGCTACGCTACCAGCACGCTGACCTTCTCTTTTTAAACTGAGCGCACCAGTCAAAGTTTGGAATGGAGACGTATTCATTGTTACACAGCAAAGTCGCACAGCATAAGAAAGGTACATTCTTGTGTCACCGCTTTTTTTGTCAATAAATACATGCGTGGTTATATAATAGTATGATGGGAAGTAAAATGTAAGAACGCAGACGGCATAGATGACCCAAATCAGCGACATCCAGTTCATCTAACCTGCAGTGTAATCATGAGTCCCGTAGGCAGCGAAGGACGATGGCGATATCTCAGGCGAGAGAACGTGATAGAATTTATTATATGTCGTGTATTAAACTCGGAAAAGATGATGTAGGGCATAGTTAGTAATGCATCTATTCATGGTTAAAGGGACAAAATTTCTGATAGGACGACTAGGGACACAAAACTTTCCCCCACTATGAGTTTATGAAGGAAGTCAATCCCAAGAGCTATCCTATGATACTCCAAAGATGGAAAACTGATAAGAAGGAGCCTATCAGAGTAAGATGACAAACGGAAATTAGGATTCCAGTTTAGGTCACGAATAGCAAACATAAGGAATTCCTGTACAGACTCAATTCAATTTTGATAGCGGTGACCAAATGCAAGAGCAATACTCGAGCAGTGGACGCACATGAGATATAAAGGTCATTAAATTCAATAGACCAACGTTTAATGAAACCAAAAACATCCTTCTCCAAATTTACGATAAAAGAGTTAAAACACAATTTGGGATCAAACAGGACACCAAGGTCATTAAGTGTAGAGATTCGCTCGAGTTGGACGTTTTCAATCATGTAAGTAAACAAATGAGGCTTGCACCGATGATACGTCATGAACTTACATTTGGAGATATTAAGATATAAATAATTTAATGAACACCAAAAACGTAAAGAATCAAGATCCTCTTGGAGTCTGAGATAAGAGGCCACATCAATAAATGACAGGCACAATTTTACATCATCAGCATACATGAGCACGCGAGAATGTGAGATGGAAAAATGGAGATCATTTACAAAAAGATTAAACAATAATGGGTCTAGATGACTTCCTTGAGGAACACCAGAAGTGACAAAGACTGGACCAGAAAGAGTGGACTTAAATAACACTCGTTGAAACCATATTTCTCATATAAGATGCAATCCAACAAAAAAGATGTTGAGGAAAACATTAAAGGTCAAGTTTATGTACAAGCAGATCATGATTAACAGAATCAAACGCTTCACTGAAGTCAATGTAAATAATATCAGTTTGACGTTTGTCCCTAAAACTAATATTTACAAAAGATGTAAACTCAAGCAAGTTTGTAATAGAAGACTGCGTTTTCATAAAACCGTGTTGACACGGAGAAATAATAAGTTGAAGTGACCATTTTTTCAAACAATTTTGGGATTGCAGAAAGCTTAGTAATACCCCTGTAGTTGGTATGTCAGGCTTGTTACCTTTTTTGTGTAGGGGAACAATAAAGGATTCCTTCAAGATAGGAGGGAAAGTTGCGCTCTGAAGTGATAAAATGAAAAGTTTCAAAAGTGGCTTGCACAGAGACTCAAACAACTAGGTATTTTGTCTGGGCCGGGTAAGTAAGTAGAGATCAAGTGATCTATTGTAATGATTTACTACAGAATTCATTGAGATACTTTGAGATACCAAATAAGGACCATGAAATGAATGGGAGATTAAAATCGAATAGCACGATAAAAGAGTCACGGTCTCCAAGAATGTTATTGACAGAGTTAATGGCTCTAGCATGACTCATATAAGTTTTCAAATTGGAATTATGCGGAACATGAGAACACGATATATAAACCGATTCATGCGGCAAAAATAACCTCACACAAAGAAACTCAATATTGGCTGAACAGTTTAAATCAACAAATTCTGAACGAAGGTGAGAGACAACAGCAATGAGGACACCACCTCCACGGCGAATAGGGCGATCTGTCCAATATGTGATGAAATTTGAACAGAAACATTCATTACTAAGAATACCAGAGTGAAGCCATGTCTCGGAAAACGCTATAGCATCTGATTCAAAGGAGAAACTATCCCTATACAAATTATTATTATATAATCGTATTATATATTCGCTTGGGGCCGAAGGTACTAGGTCTATTAATATCGATATAGGTAGTATCATAAGAAAGATAGGAAAATGTGTGTCAGAGGGCCACTATCGACAGGTGAAACCACATTCAAAGTATCACTATCAAAATATGGCGATATTGGTAAAAGTTCTAAAATTTTCGCTATTGATGAATGAGCGGCCTGGGAGTTTCTTTCCAATGCACAACCGTAGTCACTTAACAAAGAAGAATGAATACACAACTAATATTTCAGGCGACAAATATGCACAAAACCGAAATCAAAATAAAGTATCGTTATCAACTAACCATGCACAGTGGGATGTCGACAAAAATCGGATAATCCAGTAGTCCGCATCGAATTTTCTAGACATTGAGTACTCTATAGTCCGTATCAATTGCAGATCTGTAATTCAATTTTTTATTTAAATTATTTTTTGTTGTATACAAATCTTTGTTTTCTCTCTTCTACTTATAAAAGTTATGAGTCATTGCTGTGAATGGAATTTTACAGCTAACGGTAAACATTAATTCTAACGAATAAGGCTAGAGCCACGCATTGAGCGATTATCGATGAGCGATGCATAAAAATTAAAACCAATTGAATTGCAAAGCGGCGTCGTAAATAATTTTTTCTTGGTTAAATTTTGGTCCATGAATTCAAAAATGAACAGACAAAATGCTATATATTTGCAACAGACAAAAAATATTCAAATGACATAAATGCTTTTAAGTGCCTTGAGGTACTTTTAAGTCTTAGAGGGTTAAGGAAATACGCAACAAGCTTTGGAATGCTGTATCAAAAAACACACCAAACCAGCATCCTTAATTTTTTTTAAAAAATAATAACAAAAAAATTTTAATTTATGTATGTTTGTATAGTACACACAGACAAACACACATTGTATTGATTATTAACATTTTTATTTTGTATGTGATTATAATACTATATACTTTAAATATATAGTAAATTATTTTTAATTTTAACCAACAACTGTGAGTAGTTATTCTTTACTAAAAACGTTCCCAATTAAAATTTTTAAAGGGTATCCACTAGTACGGAACAGTCGGTAATCCGGATAGTGGTCTGCAATCATTAATCCGGATTACAGAGCTGACACTGTATATGTAAAAAAAAACTCATTAAACAGTATGTTTTCTAATAGAAATAAGGGAAGACTTTAGGTTAGTGAGATTCACTCACATATGTAGATATAAGTTACATAGACAGAAGAAATCGAGAACATTGTATGTACTTACTTAATTCGACAACATTTGATGTTGAAAATCCGTTAAGCACGAATCTTGTCATTTTAAGTAAAATGTTTTCACTTTAAGCACGTTGTTTTTAGTACAATCAGAGGTCGCAAATAAAAGTGATCACTTCGTCGCTCTACCAAGGACGTACCTTGGTGGAACAACGATCTAATGAAACTAAGAACGGATCAAAAACTACCGGGGCCACTCCCACACTGAATACAGAAGGACTCTAACACTCTATAACAAAGAGATTAGAGAAGCTAAACGCATAAGTTTCAGGAACTTCTGCGCAAGCATCGAACACACCACTGAGGTATCAAAACTCTATAAAGTGTTAGCCAAAAGCAGTAGTATATCATCCACCAACCTTAAAAAATGAGATGGTTCCTTCACGGAAAACGAAGAACAGAGGGTAAAATTACTTCTTAACACACACTTCCCAGGATCTTCCACACTTGTGGCGGCAATGACAGAATATACTGATAACCTGGGTAGAGTGTGCAAGAATGAATGGATCACAGCCAGCGAAATTTGCACGGAACCTAGGATTAGATGGGCAATTAATACTTTTAAACCATTGAAATCACCTGGAGTAGACGGAATTGTTCCTGCCTTACTCCAGATAGGTACAAAACAGCTATTAGGTCTACTGACAAGAATAGCAACAAGTATTATAGCGCTAGATTACATACCTAGGGTACGGAGAAGGGCGAAGGTGGTATTTTTGCCAAAGGCAGGTAAGAAGGACACACTTCATCCTAAATCCTTCAGGCCAATCTGCCTAACATCCTTTGTTCTAAAAACCTTAGAGAAAGTTGTAGATAACTACATACGGACTACAGTTTTAGTACGAAATCCGCTGCACTACTGTCAGCAATCCTATAGAGCACGGCATTTCACTGAAACTGCTCTATATCAACTGACAAACCTGCTGCAGGATAACTTACAAAAGAAGGAAACGGCGCTATGAGCCTTCCTAGACATAGAAGGTGCTTTTGCCAATACTTCACACGATGCTATCAGAAGAGCTCTTACAAGAAAAGGGGTTGAAAATACTCTAGTTTCTTGGATGAGTAATATGCTTCATACCAGGAGGGTGGAAATTCCAACTAGTGCAGGAAGTATAATCGCTAACACCTCACGGTGTTGCCTACAGGGAGGTGTTCTATCACCACTTATGTGGGGTATATTTGTAGAAGATCTATTGGTGGAATTAGGAAACAATGGTTTGTCATTTCAGGGCTATGCGGACAACATAGTCATCATCTGTAGAGGTACATTTCTCTATGCGAAAGAATTCAACTAGGACTTAAACTAACGAAGAGATGGTGAGCCACGGTAGGGCTGAATATTAATCCAGCAAAAACAACGGTAGTACCATTTACAGATAGAACTTCAAAAAGAAGCAAAATTCATGGGTATCCATTTAGACCAAAAAATAATGTGGAAAACCTATATTGAGGAGGTAAAGCAGAGAGCCATCAAAACTTTAATGACGTGTAGAGCTATTGCTGGTAAAAGTTGGGGTTGCACACCAAAAATTCTGCGATGGATATACACAGCAATTGTCAGGTCAATGATAACCTACGGGGCACTAGTCTGGGAAAACTGCACGAAGCAGCAGACAGTAATTAACACTCTCAGCAAGGGACAAAGACTTGCATGTGTATGTATAACGGGATCTATGCGAACATGTCCAACGGCATCAATGGAGGTACTCTTGGAACTCACTCCTCTTCATATCTACATCCAGTCACAAGCGAGGAGGGCAACTCTGAGGGTTGCTAGGAACAACACCAACACAGGAAGTTATCTCAACCAAAGGAAGACACAACTTCTCACTGAGCATCTTCCTGAAATCTCGATGCCAAGGGACTCAATACTCCCAACGTTCAGCTTTAAGAAACTTCAAAACTGAACTTAGTAACAAATGAAATTAGAAAGTTTTATCAGAAACATACAAGATAAACCGGTACATGATTACATGGTACATCGACGATGGAGCCGGGGCGGGTGTATTTGGATCAGGGATAAGATACTCTGAGCCATTAGGTAAGAACAATTCTATTTTGCAAGCGGAATTGCACGCGATAGATAGATGTACGTACTTTATTCTCAAACAGAACTCCCGAACCGCATAATAGCAATACTGATTGACAGCCAGGCAGCAAAAGCACTTAAATCTCACCAAGTCACATTAAAACTGGTGATGGAGTGCATTGATAAGCTTAACATCCTAGGTCAACTCAATCAGGTGTGGTTTCTATGGGTTCCGGGTCATGCTGGGACTAATGGAAACGAAATGGCAGATAAACTCGCTAGGAAAGGAGCATCAACTCCTTTTGTAGGGCCCGAACCATTCCGTGGATTGAATCTTTCTTTAAATACGTTTCGGGTTCATAGGGACAACAGTGTGGTGTTGTTTAAGAACAAAACAACTTAAACTGACTCCATTTTGGTCTGAAAATAAATTTAAATTGTTAAATTTCTGGACAACTTCCTCTATCAATGAAGTACTCGTAAATATGTATTATGAAGGTTTATGTTTTATATTGTATTAACGACTTATTTTCTTGTCCTCCAATGAATGAGTGGCAAAAAATGTAATGGCGATCAATTGAAAGTTAAAACCTACATTTTCGCAAAGCTAGAGTCCAATGAACATAAATCGTGTCGTCTATTTATGGCAAACGAAAGTGTATGTGACAGTTTGAATTAAAAAATAAAACCATTCCAGTGTTCCCGAAATTTTTTTTTTTTAATTCCAGCATCAACAGCACAGTGTGAAGCTCATTTTTTCAATCTGTGCCATTATGCAAAGACACAAAAAATTTACTTTCCGACGACACATAAAGGAAACTCGTGTATAGTATTTATTTAGTTCAATTTCCGATCTTCCAATGAAATTCCTGATGATGGAAGCGATTATGATGATTAAAAATAATGATGTCATTACAAACTATTAAAAAATATTTAATTTAATTTATTTTTAACAAAAATATTAGAATATAGTATAAACAAAATCCTTGCAAATCATATAAACCAACATGATTTTTTCGGAAAACTAAGACAACTGATTTTTTTTCCAGTAAACGATGAGTATACCTGGCTTCTGGAAAGCTACAAGGTACTTTAAACGCCCCACAAGAAGAAATGCTGTCTGTAATCATAAACAACAATGGTGAGCGATTTCGATATTTCTGATATGAAAAAGACGAATGCTTTTGATAGTCACCTGCATTCACTTTTAATATACAATAGTTACTCGTAACATTTCTGCTGCAGATGAATAGTTAAATTTTCTGGAGTCTCCTATTTCAGAAGCTATAGAGTCCAACACATTATAAGGTCTGGGGAGCTGTAAATTCGCAATGAAAATGTCTTCCACAATGTGTGCTACCTAGTATGATTAATACTTACACTCCAACTAGTTAGAGTCAGCTTAGCATCGGTAATTTCTTCCGAGCTCCATAATTTCTTGCTTGCATTCATCGCAAATTTCTGGCTTCGTGATTCTCTTTTTGGTACTTTTCTTAATTTTTGTCGTCTGTACCCCTTTATCAACATTTTCGGTTCTTTTCTTGAATCCAAAAAATGTCAATATATTATTAAACAGTTTTGACATTCTTATATTTTTAGTTTTATTTATCGCAGAAAAAAAAACTGAAACTCATGAAATTAATGAAACTGAATATTGAATAATAAAAAAAAATGTATCAAGAAATCTAAAGCCTACTTTGATTTCATATTATATAATCATAATTTAAAAAAAAAGAGAAGAAAGCTTATTTAAATTGAAATAGAGGGGGCTATATGACATATTAATCCGATAGATCCTATCTCAATAGTGATAGAAACATTTTATTAAATCTCTGCCTAATTGATTTACTTTATTGAATGCTTTGCAAGTCCTTATAAATAACTGTATTCGCATTTTCACAGACCCAATCACTTAACTTTCTGTATGTCTCATTCTCTTTTTTTTTTTTTTTTTTTGTTTATTATCAGTTTCCTTTACCTTTAAATATGAAGACGAATGGCACTTTAACGTGACAATGGATGGTACAGATGGTATTAATGACGATGGCTATGATGACCGTGACAACTACCAATGGGCAATCTTTACCATCTTACCTTACACCTTATTCCTTAACATATTTCCATGCGTGTAAGTCGTTTCTTATTGTTGGCTGAGATTGTTCAGATTTCATCTCTCTAGCAAAAAAAATGTGGGACTAGTTTGCACACATACATACAGACCGATGGACAGACAGGGTTCGGCATATTAGTTTGTCGGTTACACAACATCCCGGCCCCATTGAAAGGATCTTTTAAATTCATAATGCAACTAACTTGTAAATGGATCGCCGAATAACTTCCTTGGCTGTGTGTAAGCCAACAATCGATATATGACCCAAGTCCAGATACTCTTGAATGAACGCTAATAAACTTCAGAATGCTGGGCTGATGCCATACTACGAATTGGCAAGAGTGATTCTCTGATGACATTCCGTAAGCTTGCGAAGATCGATGAGAATTTGGAGCATGAGGCGAGAGCGATGTAAGTGGCATGACCGCGGTGTTTGTATCGTAAAAGATGGTTAATACTACATGTGTATGTACATTACAAAAAATAATAAAATAAATAATTTCCCAATGGAATGAAAGATTTTAACAAAAAATAAGTTAAAGTTTAGGGCAGAGGTATCTCATCTCATACAAAATCACTTCCCCCCTGGTACTCAACAATGAGGCTATCAACTCCGTTATGCATACACTTATAATACAAAACTCACCTCACATACATCGCGCAAAGTTTGCTGCAGAAAAAAAAAACACAAAAGAATGCACACATACAATATTTTCACGGACGGTTCTCAGATGTGAATGCTTCAATCGCCAAATCGATTAACTCCATAAAACAAGAAGTTGAGAAAAATAAGAAAATATTTTATATTGTTTTTTAAAAATGAGGTAAGAAAGGTCATCAAGCAGCGCAGTGCAAAAACGAGCCCAAGTGGGCGCTGTACAGTGGCAACTACGTGGCCGGCAGTGCTCGTTACCCGGAATACCAGAAGGCACTTAAATCAAAGAAGACAGGAGGGCGATGAAAATCGCCCAACTTAATCTAAATCACTGCGCTGCAGCTCAAGACTTGCTGCATCAGACGGTCTTCGAGCAACAGTTTGACCTCGTACTGTTGTGCGATCAATAAAGAGACATCAGGGGTCACGAATGGACCGCGAACTCAACCAGCAAAGCTGCCATTTGGGTCACCAGCGGAAAGCTGCCCCAAAGCAAACCTCCTACGGGTTTCACATGGGTAAATGACACATACCACACTCAACATTGAGCTTTTAAATGATGGACAGTTTACCTTTGAGGCTGGTGAAATGCGATCAGCTATTGACGACCTATGCGCACAGCTTCCTTGCGCGGCACACGACATGGAGTATCGGTGACTTTCACACAAATATCGAACACTGTGCTATCGTAATTGAGGTTACATCGCACCCGAGAGATAGAACACTGCAATCCTCCGTCCAAATTAAAGGATGGAGAGACCAGGAATTTGACGAGGACATATTTTTACAAATATGTCAAGATGGTACAACTATCACCGATGGAAAGGCTTAACGGGCTAGAACTTCCCCAAACTGGGAGCAACTACGGGAAAAATACAAAACGCTAAGGCAGCTCCTGTCGAAGTCAATGAGGTCGAGTAAGGACATATGCTTTAAACATATTCGTGTCAGCTCTGATACTGACCCGTGGGGAAAATCCTACAAGGCTGTAATGAGCACAGTTAAGGGACCTCATCTTCCACAGCCGTCAGATCCCGAGTTGATGGGTATTGCTACTAACCGTTGCAGGCATGGCAGAAGCTCCAGAGGTTACACTTGAAGAGCTTGTTTAAGCTCTTAGGAAATTGGGTGAAAAGAAGGCTCCAGGACCGGATGGTATTCCAAATAGAGCTTTGCACACTGCAGTGCGTGCTGACCCTGTGACCTTCGTAAAAATGTACTGTGCATGTTTTGCCGAGGGAACTTTCCCGGCCATTTGGAAAAAACAGAGACTACACTTGCTACTTAAGCCTAATAAACAACCAGACTATCCTTCTGCATACCGGCCACTCTGCATGCTTGACTCACTGGGCAAGATTCTAGAAAGTATCATAATGAGTCGCCTTCAGGCTATTTTGGAGAGACCAAACGCTATATCCGATGCTCAGTTTAAATTTCGCAGTGGAAAGGAGGTGATATGTATTATTGTTCCGTAGTGACTCTGGATGTTAAAATGCCTTTTATATGCAAGTTGGCCGTGTATCTTACAAGCACTCAGCAGGCTTGATACGCCAAGGTACGGGTAGTCGCAAATTATTTCGCGGATCGAGTGCTTCACTATTACACCGATGACAGCCTTAAGCAGTACAAGGTCACACGCGGTGTTCCAAAAGGGTCGGTCCTATGCCCCACTTTGTGGAACATTATGTACGATGGCATTCTCAGGATGAGCATCCCCCAGCGGCGACCTTAATTGGATACGCTGAAGATATTGCCCTTGTGGTTATGGGCAAAACGATTGAGCAAGTGCATGCTCTCTGCAGCGAAGCTACAGGTTAGGAGCTTTCTTAATGAGGCGCATTTGGAGTTGGCAGCCGAGAAAATTGAAGGGGTTCTCCTGACAAAATGGAAAGTACGTGAAACATTCTCATTCCAGATAGTAGCCTGCTATAATTTCTCAACCATCTATCAAATACCTGCGGGTACCAATGGACGCGAGACTAAATTTCAAGGAGCACCTTGAAAGTATAAGTGAGAAAGCCTCTAAGTTGTACGGAGCCTTATCATGCATTATAACGAATATAGGCAGACCACGAGCCAGTACACTGCTAGCTTCTAGCAAGGGTTGTTGCTTCCATCGTCCTTTATGCGGCACTAATATCAAGTGGATCCACGATGCTGGTGCTGGATCATCTAAAGTAGAACGAGGATGCAGCATCCGAGAATGACAAAGTAGATAGGAAACGTCAAACAAAGGGCGTTGGACATTTTCCCTTATTCCAAGCCTTGATATATGGATAACACGGAAACATGGAGAAGTGGATTTCCATGTGACACAGATGCTTAGCGGTAACGGTTGCTTTAAATTCTATTTGCACCGCTTCAAGCATGAGGAGGACCATTTTTTTCCAGTCAGCGCTGACTCCGCGGAAGATGCTCATCACCTTCTATTTTGCTGTCCAAGATTTAGTGACGAAAGAGCGCAAATAGAGGATTGATTTGGTGAACCACTTACTTTGGATAATCTAGTGCCGCATATGAGTGAATCATCAGCAAAATGGGAGGCTGTGAAGACGGCCTCATCCACAATCATGTGTACCCTCCGTGTAGCAGAGCAGCTGAACGATTGTGTACACAGGCTTACCTTGAAGCTGCACAACTGAACAGGGGATCATATGTTGTTGAAATGCAGTGTGGGTACACTAACCCAACGTCAATCGAACACCAATTAGAAAACAAATTTCAGCAACGTAGACCCTCTACTCTTCCTTATCAATGCAACACTAACCAACATAACAACCACTATAGACTTTCTTATAGCATCCAATATTATCAATCAAATCTAATTCATCAATCGTATTAATTGATCTATTACACACATCACCTACTAAGTATATTAATAAATGTATTGCCTTTTGTACATACTCGTTATTATTTACTTGTTTTTTTTTAAATACTATAGCATATCTATAACATCGAGCTGAAAGCCTACGATGCCAGCGCTCTTGTAATTTAAGCTAAGTCACAATTTATAATTATAAGCTAGTTTTTGTAAATAAATAAATAAAATAAATAAGGTAAAGTAAACAAATCGATTAACATTACAATTTGTAGTTAAGAGTTACGACGAGATAAATAAATTTTACACTTTCATCCAATACGATTTATTGTAATAAAATTATCATATTTTTATGCTTAAAGAATGAAGTTAATTTCTGTAGTTATTATTGTTACTTCGATCAGGTGGTGACGGCGGCATCAGTCAGTTATCATGTGACTCAAAAAACTTGTATTGTTTATCTAATACCGAACAGTCCACCCAGGATGAGACTTTCTTGAAATCCAATGATTCCTTCCAACTCTTTTGTATGTCGGTGCCGGATTTCTGTACAACGATATGTATTCTCAAGAAAAATTAATGTAGAGCAGTGGTTCCCAACTAATGGTTGTGGTGTTGCAATATGCAACAACGGACCCATCTTGCGGTCTAAGTGGCATCACTCGTTGAGTGATGCAGCTACCTAACCTAACCTAACTCCACAATGTTTTTAACTTTCACTTTTTCGATCTATACCTTATTTTGTAGAAATGAGAGTAATTTTTCAAATTGCAAGGAAAATAACTGATTTTTTCATAATTTTATTATAAACGACAATTAAAAAATTCTTTGATGAACGTCAGACTCTTTTTAATTCAAGAATAATGATTAGTAATAGCGTAAGAATGTAAAATAAGAAACAATCAAGTAGAAAAATTAATATTTTTAGTGATGTTCTTATGTTTGTTTGGACTTTCTCTTATTAAACCCCAAATGTAATTTCCCATCATATTCTCGTTGTATTGCCCTTGGTAACGTCGTTCAAAGTTCATCTTATCTTGATATAATATGACAATATGAGGGGGGACTGTTGTTGGATATTAAGTAGTGAGGATGTTGAAGTTTGTCTTTTTTTAACTACAACGTTAGCCTTAGAATATATTGAGTGATACCAAAAATTGAAAAAGATAATTTTCCCAATTGTTTTAAGTTATTTTTTTTTAACCACAATTATTAAAAATGCATTGAAAAAGATAACTGTATTTTTTTTTGGTACAAACACATATCTTTTCACCATTATATTTGACTGTGAAAATGTCGATTTTGTCCAATTTTCTCTTTTAAAATCACTGTAGTTTCTACAAAAGCAGACTTCATAACTCGAAAATTGATATTTAGGTTATATTTTATATAGAGCACCAGAATTTATACATTAGATCAGAGAAACATTAAAAAAATCAGCCAAGTGTGAGTCTGACTCACACACGGAGGGTTCCTTACCATCGTACAAGATTTTTTGCTTAAAATATAAAATTATGTTTATATTTAATAGCCTAAAAGTTAGTTGCCTATGGGTACGGAACCCTAAAAACGACTTGTGTTATGTTTGTAATTTGTTTATATACTCTTTGTAAAAATTTCAGCTTCAACTTGGCTTTAAGTTTTGTTTTCAAATTTATTTGACTCTACTCTTTACTCTATATCTAATAGAGTATAATAACAAAATATCGACCAAATTAGAGAAATAAATGATATAAACAATAATATTAATTGGTAATGATATCGCTCATTTACTTGAAGACTGTCGTAACTCAAAAAATATCATTTCTAGAAAATCGTGTCTAAAGATTTTAATCAATTTTAAAAAAAGCGTTACCTCTTCTCGATATGGTGGCAATAAAATAAAATATGGCAATGCTTGGGAAACTTAAACGATCAACACACATCATCGAATGCAGTGCAACCCAGATATAAATGCTTCAATTGCCGAATTGATTAACTCCATAAAACAAGAAGTTGAGAAAAATAAGGAAATAATTTACATATATTGTTTTTTAAAAATCCTGTTAAGTTATAAATTCAAATTAACGATGTAGACTGTATTACTACAGATGAATCTTTTATCTAATGACATATTGAAAGTATAAGATGATATATATCTTTATTATCACTGCAATGGTTAAGGGAGTTAATCGATTTAGCAAGTGAAAAAAAATTATTAATTTCAATTCAGTATCAAATTTCTGCTTTTATTATAGGAAAACTTCATTGTATACATTTTTTACTAAAAATTGTTGCAGCCATGAATAAAAACTGTTCTTTTCCATATATTACGAGTATTATTTCTTTGTTAAAATTGATTCATCATCAGTATAAATAATATCTTCTTCGTTAGCTGTATTTTAGCTCCCGGCATGTTGGTTTTCGTGTAACTGTTACCTTTCTGTTAATTATATAATTTTCTAAGTACACATAGATAAAAAGTCCTGAAGCATCATTTGAATCATATGGAATAGTAGTTTTTCTTTTAATTGTTTTTATTATATTGTACCAATCATCTGGCGAAAAAATGTTCTGATCTTTTTTCACCTGAAAAATTTACTAGAAATTTTATTTCTATTGATTTAGCTTTTATTTCTGTACTTTGAAGCAATTTCAATAAACTTGAGGCAGTGTTTATATTTCTGTTTTGAATCTGAATAGGTTATTATTTCTTAACATTTTTTAGCGCAAGTCTTTATGTATTTTATTAGACTTGAAGAGATTTCCTGTGACCCATGACATACTTCAGTCTCTGCCCAAACGAACATGTCGCTTATAGTAAGCTACTGATGTGATAAATTTTGGAAAGGCTAAGGCAATGTAATGAACATCCTGTTCCTTGTAGCGGGTGTTACAGACTGAAAAAAAATCAATACAATAGGACATTCTTTCATGTCGCGATCCCCTTGGTGTGTAAAAATATTTTGCGACTCCCCACTGCTCCTGACCTTTACAGTGTATTTCAACATTTTAATAATCATATTGAGAGCACTAGCATTGAGGCCATCAGCTCGACTTATAAAATACTATAAACAATTTTTTTTTTTTTAAACTATATGAATTAGATGTAATTTTTTAATAAAGTTGTATATTTTGTTTATATTAGCGGATGAGACTGTAGACAAATATGTAGAAGGTGTTGAGTCTGGGAAATAGATTTTCCTGGTACTCTCCAGTATTGAGCAAGTATCTAGAATGTGCGTGGTCGATAAATATTGTCCACATAAAGTACAAGGAGGTTTAGAGTCCCCAGTGAGCAGGTGGGCATGAGATATGCTGCTGTGACCAAAGCGAAGGCGGACAAATATGCAGCATTTTGCTCGAGAGTTTGCAGGGTAGCGGAACTTAGCCAGATTTGGGTTAAAGTCCTTATATTTATGTTGAAACTATCTGCCCGTGAAGGTAGGGGTAGATAGCTTTTTTATATCCTTTTCGGCGGAGGGAATGACTGTGACGGTGGGATACATAGCCATAGATTTTGCTGCAGCATCGGCCAGTTCGTTTCCGGTTATAAAATTGTGACTAACGCGTCACGTATAAGGGCTTCAACATTTTTATTTAATTTCATAGTTAGGTATCGGTTAAATACATAATTTTATATGTATTTAAACCAATGGGCAGCTTGACAGCCATGGCGTTCCCCGATCGCTGCAAAAACACCTTCATTTTGCAAGTCACAGTTATTAATAATAGCATCACAGCCAATCACTTGACTGTCAGAGTTACTGCTACTAAAAAACAAAACAACTTCGATTCATTTTCATCAATTCAGTCTTTTATTGAAGAAGAGGGGTCAAAGCATATATTCCTGGTATGGAAATGGCCTTGTAGAATTTGAAAGAAGAATTATGTCAGTATTTCTCGGTGCAAGAACTATCAGAGAACACTGAACCGTTTTTAAATGTAGCTTTAGATGAGGCAACCAACTTAAAAGAAAAACTGCTGGAATTATCTGCCGATGGAATGTTGCACTTGGAATTCCATTTGGTAAAAAAAAATCAGAATACTCAGAATCAACTACAGAAGCTTTGAAGTGTTTGATTAAATTTGCCACATATTACTTGTGCGATTAGACGTTTTCATCAATGATCCAAATAAAAAGCAAACAGAAAAATCGTATAAATTTAGAAAACGATTTAATTGTTAAAGTATCAAAAACGGTTCCGCGAAGGGAGAAATCGGTTAACGCAAAACAGGCGCACAGTTCACATTAATTAAGCCGTCCTTATACCGTATCATTCCGCCGTTATATATTCCTACAGTATTGCGAACATTTTTTACTATTTTTTTTAGTTACTAGAATATTTTCTGTCGTGGTGTCGTATCAGTCTGTTGCGCCCGGAGAAGCTAACAGCAAAAGTAGAAAACAGTCACATAGACTTGCAAAAACTGAACACTTACTGCTACGTTGACCGGAAGCAACAACAAAGCCAAACCAAACATTTTAATTATTTTTTTTTAGTTACTAGAATATTTTCTGTCTATTGCGCCCGGAGAAGCTAACAGCAAAAGTAGAAAACAGTCGCATAGACTTGCAAAAACTGAACACTTGCTGCTGCTTTGACCGGAAGCAACAACAAAGCCAAATCAAAAATTTTCAAGCTGCTGCTGAGATTTTCGTCAGTGCTCATTTTTTGTTGTTGCTTCAAAGAACATCATATAGAAGAAGAAGAGAACGAAGACCGCAATACTCTTGTATGTACACATAGAGAAAAAATACAATAATAACAAAAACAACACAAAATTCAAGAAAAAGCTCAGCAAAAAACTTACGAACTTTTCTGAGCTTGGGTTTTGAAAAAATTCAAAAAACTTAATCCCAGAAATATTATATTTGCCTTTAAAAAATGAAATAGTACTCTTCATGCTCGTTCTAGTGGTCCGAGGGTCTTGAAAGTCGATAGTATAAAAAACAAAAAAGTTCCAGGTTTGAATGAGGGCACCCCTTTAGAGGTCCGAGGGCCTTGAAATTTAGATGGTTGGTGGATATTGATTATAAAACACAGGAAGGTTTTTTAATAAGAACTTTAATTTGGATCCTGGGTTGTATGGGGTAACCCGCCCAGTGGTCCGATTCGGCTGATTCTGACAAATGTACTGCGTATGGGGTATGGCGTATTTCAGCTCTCTAGCTCAAAAACTGAGAAACTAGAATATATATACTTTATAGCGTCTCCGATGTCTCCTTTCGTATGTTACAAACTTCATGACAAACTGCGTGAAGAGTATAATAAGTATTCAACTCCTTTCATTAGCATTGATTTGTTGTTTAAAAAAAACACACATAACAAGCACGTAACTGTAACACAGTCTTACCATACAAAGTGTTTGATATCTCTTCTTTAGATGGATCTCTTTTCAATATCTATCGTTTGTTTACGTTCCAAGTTGGAAACCAGTTTAATTTGCATTTGGTCATCAACGTCGTCATCAAAAAGTGCCAAGATAGCAATTTCATCACACGAATACCACAGATGATGGTCTGAGCTGCTTTTAAAATAGATTTATAAATTGTTTTGTACTTTTTTAAATCTTTCAAAAAGGACAAATCTTGATTTGGTGCTTTTGATGCCAAACTACAGTGAAGCCAGGGTTTAACATAGGATGTCGCAATAAATAAAGAAACATCTAGCGCTGATATTGACTTGGGCTTACCAGAACCTTATTTTCAAGGTATAAATAGTTCCTGCCTTCCATCTCGCTTGGTGCATCGCTGTTGGAGGTTTTTTTTTTTAATTTCTTTCCTTGACTTTCATATGTTCCCAGTAGTCATCTCTCAGAATAGACATTTTTAGTTCTTGCTAGTAAAATCCATTAAGTTCGTCAATTTTGCTTAAATACTTTAAAAGTGGAATTTCTGGCTGCTGATGACTTCAAACACATGATGACGACAGGTAAATAGTATCAGTTCGGCCTGTATTGGATGCCCTTGTGTCGCAACACATGAATTGCACTTTGTCACAAATGTCTCAATCATAAAGTGCTTGAAAAACGACCAAAGCTTGCTTTTTACCAGATGAGCTACCTAATTTTGGCATAGCAATTAGTTGTTCTTTATTTTCATACGATGTAACAATCGGCAATCGTTTTTTGTTTTGGATCGTGTGCAGTATTTTTGGGGCGTCTTACTTTCGATTTACAAATTCACATTTGTTTCGTCTGACCACAAAACGTTTTCAAAATTGTCCGCAATAAATGCCTTTTCGTGAAATGTAACGGTACTTTTCTTACGGAATGAGCCTTCAATTTTACCTCTAACAGCCTATTCCGTATTGTTTGACTAGTGACAGGAGCATTAAGCTACTTCCTTAGATCTTCTTTCCTTGACAGCCGAATTAATAATTTGTTGAACTTTAAAGAGGTTACTCGCTTTCATTGTCTCGCCTTCAATGTTGAGATTTCTTATTAATACCTAGGAAATGAACCCACGACCCATTCTGAATGTAATACCGATGCAAAAGAAAAATTTCGCAAGAATTGTTATTAACACACTTTCCTTTTTTTTTAAATTACCAAATAGTACCTCAATTACACAAGTTTTAATAAAGAATTATGATAAAATTTAATTGCGTTTCTATTTTTCTTTCCAATGCAAAACCGTGGTCATTTAACAAAGAAGAATGAGTTCACAACTAATATTTGTGCCGACATATATGCACAACACCGAAATCAAAATAAAGTACCGTTATCAACTAATCATGCACAGTGGGATGTGGACAAAAACTTTGCAGACGAAGTGAACAATATGGTTTGATATGTTATGTATGTAGAATATGAAAAATAAAACCGAAAATACAGAAAAAAAGAAAATTATCGACCATGCATGCCACATGGGACTGCGAAAACTAAATAATTATATATTAAAAAAAAAAAAAAACTCATTAAACAGTATATTTTCTAATAGAAATAAGGGAAGACTTTAGGTTAGTGAGAATCACTCACATATATAGATATAAGGTACATAGACAGAAAAAATCGAGAACATTGTATGTACTTAAATCGACACCATTTGGTGTTGAAAATCCGTTAAGCATGAATATTGTCATTTCAAAATGTTTTCACTTTAAGCACATTTTTTTTTGTACAATCAGAGGTCGCAAATAAAAGTCATAACTTCTATGTTCTCTTAAAAAGGGAAAGGTTGTTTGAAGGGAAAATGCGTACGGTTTGCAAAAGATGATTTTTTCTTTTTCGTCATCGCTTAATAAATCACCATGATTTTTATTTTACCGTACTTGTCTTCCACCGACTGATTCGATCAAAAAAATTATTCAAAAAGTCATGTGTATGTATGCCTTTGTGTGTGCGTCTGCTTGTGGGCTGCAGTCGACTATTCTTTGCTACATGCATCAGTGTTTTACACCCACTCTCAGCGACTCAACTCATGTCACACAACAACAAAAAGAGAACTTTTCGCGTGTGGCTTTTATTTCGTTCCGTCCTTTGGTGAGAGATTGATTAAAATGTTTTTTGAAACTGTTATTATACACAGACGGTTATTTTCTCAACGACTTTTAAACAACAAAACGAAGTAAAATACTTCGAGAGGGGAGATTCAGTTTCAATTTTTTCAGTTATTCTCCGAGAAGACCACATTGAAAATAAAAGTTGATTGACCACTTCCTAAATCAATGAAGGTTTTAATGTATTATGAAGGATTACGTTATGTTTTTATATTGTATTAACGACTTATTTTGTTGTCCTCCAATGGAGGAGCGGCAAAAAATTGAATGGCGATCAATTGAAAGTTAAAACCTACATTTTCGCAAAGCTAGAGTCCAATGAACTTAATTCGTGTCGTCTATTTATGGCAAACGAAAGTGTATGCGACAGTTTGAATTAAAAAATAAAACCATTCCAGTGTTCCCGACAATTTTTTTTTTTAATTCCAGCATCAACAGCACTTTCCGACGACACATAAAGGAAACTCGTGTATAGTATTTATTTAGTTCAATTTCCGATCTTCCAATGAAATTCCTGATGATGGAAGCGATTATGATGATTAAAAATAATGATGTCATTTCAAACTATTAAAAAATATTTAATTTAATTTATTTTTAACAAAAATATTAGAATATAGTATAAACAAAATCCTTGCAAATCATATAAACCAACATGATTTTTTCGGAAAACTAAGACAACTGATTTTTTTTCCAGTAAACGATGAGTATACCTGGCTTCTGGAAAGCTACAAGGTACTTTAAACGCCCCACAAGAAGAAATGCTGTCTGTAATCATAAACAACAATGGTGAGCGATTTCGATATTTCTGATATGAAAAAGACGAATGCTTTTGATAGTCACCTGCATTCACTTTTAATATACAATAGTTACTCGTAACATTTCTGCTGCAGATGAATAGTTAAATTTTCTGGAGTCTCCTATTTCAGAAGCTATAGAGTCCAACACATTATAAGGTCTGGGGAGCTGTAAATTCGCAATGAAAATGTCTTCCACAATGTGTGCTACCTAGTATGATTAATACTTACACTCCAACTAGTTAGAGTCAGCTTAGCATCGGTAATTTCTTCCGAGCTCCATAATTTCTTGCTTGCATTCATCGCAAATTTCTGGCTTCGTGATTCTCTTTTTGGTACTTTTCTTAATTTTTGTCGTCTGTACCCCTTTATCAACATTTTCGGTTCTTTTCTTGAATCCAAAAAATGTCAATATATTATTAAACAGTTTTGACATTCTTATATTTTTAGTTTTATTTATCGCAGAAAAAAAAACTGAAACTCATGAAATTAATGAAACTGAATATTGAATAATAAAAAAAAATGTATCAAGAAATCTAAAGCCTACTTTGATTTCATATTATATAATCATAATTTAAAAAAAAGAGAAGAAAGCTTATTTAAATTGAAATAAGTGATTCTCTGATGACATTCCGTAAGCTTGCGAAGATCGATGAGAATTTGGAGCATGAGGCGAGAGCGATGTAAGTGGCATGACCGCGGTGTTTGTATCGTAAAAGATGGTTAATACTACATGTGTATGTACATTACAAAAAATAATAAAATAAATAATTTCCCAATGGAATGAAAGATTTTAACAAAAAATAAGTTAAAGTTTAGGGCAGAGGTATCTCATCTCATACAAAATCACTTCCCCCCTGGTACTCAACAATGAGGCTATCAACTCCGTTATGCATACACTTATAATACAAAACTCACCTCACATACATCGCGCAAAGTTTGCTGCAGAAAAAAAAAACACAAAAGAATGCACACATACAATATTTTCACGGACGGTTCTCAGATGTGAATGCTTCAATCGCCAAATCGATTAACTCCATAAAACAAGAAGTTGAGAAAAATAAGAAAATATTTTATATTGTTTTTTAAAAATGAGGTAAGAAAGGTCATCAAGCAGCGCAGTGCAAAAACGAGCCCAAGTGGGCGCTGTACAGTGGCAACTACATGGCCGGCAGTGCTCGTTACCCGGAATACCAGAAGGCACTTAAATCAAAGAAGACAGGAGGGCGATGAAAATCGCCCAACTTAATCTAAATCACTGCGCTGCAGCTCAAGACTTGCTGCATCAGACGGTCTTCGAGCAACAGTTTGACCTCGTACTGTTGTGCGATCAATAAAGAGACATCAGGGGTCACGAATGGACCGCGAACTCAACCAGCAAAGCTGCCATTTGGGTCACCAGCGGAAAGCTGCCCCAAAGCAAACCTCCTACGGGTTTCACATGGGTAAATGACACATACCACACTCAACATTGAGCTTTTAAATGATGGACAGTTTACCTTTGAGGCTGGTGAAATGCGATCAGCTATTGACGACCTATGCGCACAGCTTCCTTGCGCGGCACACGACATGGAGTATCGGTGACTTTCACACAAATATCGAACACTGTGCTATCGTAATTGAGGTTACATCGCACCCGAGAGATAGAACACTGCAATCCTCCGTCCAAATTAAAGGATGGAGAGACCAGGAATTTGACGAGGACATATTTTTACAAATATGTCAAGATGGTACAACTATCACCGATGGAAAGGCTTAACGGGCTAGAACTTCCCCAAACTGGGAGCAACTACGGGAAAAATACAAAACGCTAAGGCAGCTCCTGTCGAAGTCAATGAGGTCGAGTAAGGACATATGCTTTAAACATATTCGTGTCAGCTCTGATACTGACCCGTGGGGAAAATCCTAGAATGCTGTAATGAGCACAGTTAAGGGACTTCATCTTCCACAGCCGTCAGATCCCGAGTTGATGGGTATTGCTACTAACCGTTGCAGGCATGGCAGAAGCTCCAGAGGTTACACTTGAAGAGCTTGTTTAAGCTCTTAGGAAATTGGGTGAAAAGAAGGCTCCAGGACCGGATGGTATTCCAAATAGAGCTTTGCACACTGCAGTGCGTGCTGACCCTGTGACCTTCGTAAAAATGTACTGTGCATGTTTTGCCGAGGGAACTTTCCCGGCCATTTGGAAAAAACAGAGACTACACTTGCTACTTAAGCCCAATAAACAACCAGACTATCCTTCTGCATACCGGCCACTCTGCATGCTTGACTCACTGGGCAAGATTCTAGAAAGTATAATAATGAGTCGCCTTCAAATGCTATATCCGATGCTCAGTTTGGATTTTGCCGTGGAAAGGAGGTGATATGTAGTATTGTTCCGTAGTGACTCTGGAATAAAATGCCTTTTATATGGCAAGTTGGCCGTGTATCTTACAAGCACTCAGCAGGCTTGATACGCCAAGGTACGGGTAGTCGCAAATTATTTCGCGGATCGAGTGCTTCACTATAACACCGATGACAGCCTGAAGCAGTACAAGGTCACACGCGGTGTTCCACAAGGGTCGGTCCTAGGCACCTAGGCAAGTGCATGCTCTCTGCAGCGAAGCTACAGGTTAGGAGCTTTCTTAATGAGGCGCATTTGGAGTTGGCAGCCGAGAAAATTGAAGGGGTTCTCCTGACAAAATGGAAAGTACGTGAAACATTCTCATTCCAGATAGTAGACTGCTATATAATTTCTCAACCATCTATCAAATACCTGCGGGTACCAATGGACGCGAGACTAAACTTCAAGGAGCACCTTGAAAGTATAAGTGAGAAAGCCTCTAAGTTGTACGGAGCCTTATCATGCATTATAACGAATATAGGCAGACCACGAGCCAGTACACTGCTAGCTTCTAGCAAGGGTTGTTGCTTCCATCGTCCTTTATGCGGCACTAATATCAAGTGGATCCACGATGCTGGTGCTGGATCATCTAAAGTAGAACGAGGATGCAGCATCCGAGAATGACAAAGTAGATAGGAAACGTCAAACAAAGGGCGTTGGACATTTTCCCTTATTCCAAGCCTTGATATATGGATAACACGGAAACATGGAGAAGTGGATTTCCATGTGACACAGATGCTTAGCGGTAACGGTTGCTTTAAATTCTATTTGCACCGCTTCAAGCATGAGGAGGACCATTTTTTTCCAGTCAGCGCTGACTCCGCGGAAGATGCTCATCACCTTCTATTTTGCTGTCCAAGATTTAGTGACGAAAGAGCGCAAATAGAGGATTGATTTGGTGAACCACTTACTTTGGATAATCTAGTGCCGCATATGAGTGAATCATCAGCAAAATGGGAGGCTGTGAAGACGGCCTCATCCACAATCATGTGTACCCTCCGTGTAGCAGAGCAGCTGAACGATTGTGTACACAGGCTTACCTTGAAGCTGCACAACTGAACAGGGGATCATATGTTGTTGAAATGCAGTGTGGGTACACTAACCCAACGTCAATCGAACACCAATTAGAAAACAAATTTCAGCAACGTAGACCCTCTACTCTTCCTTATCAATGCAACACTAACCAACATAACAACCACTATAGACTTTCTTATAGCATCCAATATTATCAATCAAATCTAATTCATCAATCGTATTAATTGATCTATTACACACATCACCTACTAAGTATATTAATAAATGTATTGCCTTTTGTACATACTCGTTATTATTTACTTGTTTTTTTTTAAATACTATAGCATATCTATAACATCGAGCTGAAAGCCTACGATGCCAGCGCTCTTGTAATTTAAGCTAAGTCACAATTTATAATTATAAGCTAGTTTTTGTAAATAAATAAATAAAATAAATAAGGTAAAGTAAACAAATCGATTAACATTACAATTTGTAGTTAAGAGTTACGACGAGATAAATAAATTTTACACTTTCATCCAATACGATTTATTGTAATAAAATTATCATATTTTTATGCTTAAAGAATGAAGTTAATTTCTGTAGTTATTATTGTTACTTCGATCAGGTGGTGACGGCGGCATCAGTCAGTTATCATGTGACTCAAAAAACTTGTATTGTTTATCTAATACCGAACAGTCCACCCAGGATGAGACTTTCTTGAAATCCAATGATTCCTTCCAACTCTTTTGTATGTCGGTGCCGGATTTCTGTACAACGATATGTATTCTCAAGAAAAATTAATGTAGAGCAGTGGTTCCCAACTAATGGTTGTGGTGTTGCAATATGCAACAACGGACCCATCTTGCGGTCTAAGTGGCATCACTCGTTGAGTGATGCAGCTACCTAACCTAACCTAACTCCACAATGTTTTTAACTTTCACTTTTTCGATCTATACCTTATTTTGTAGAAATGAGAGTAATTTTTCAAATTGCAAGGAAAATAACTGATTTTTTCATAATTTTATTATAAACGACAATTAAAAAATTCTTTGATGAACGTCAGACTCTTTTTAATTCAAGAATAATGATTAGTAATAGCGTAAGAATGTAAAATAAGAAACAATCAAGTAGAAAAATTAATATTTTTAGTGATGTTCTTATGTTTGTTTGGACTTTCTCTTATTAAACCCCAAATGTAATTTCCCATCATATTCTCGTTGTATTGCCCTTGGTAACGTCGTTCAAAGTTCATCTTATCTTGATATAATATGACAATATGAGGGGGGACTGTTGTTGGATATTAAGTAGTGAGGATGTTGAAGTTTGTCTTTTTTTAACTACAACGTTAGCCTTAGAATATATTGAGTGATACCAAAAATTGAAAAAGATAATTTTCCCAATTGTTTTAAGTTATTTTTTTTTAACCACAATTATTAAAAATGCATTGAAAAAGATAACTGTATTTTTTTTTGGTACAAACACATATCTTTTCACCATTATATTTGACTGTGAAAATGTCGATTTTGTCCAATTTTCTCTTTTAAAATCACTGTAGTTTCTACAAAAGCAGACTTCATAACTCGAAAATTGATATTTAGGTTATATTTTATATAGAGCACCAGAATTTATACATTAGATCAGAGAAACATTAAAAAAATCAGCCAAGTGTGAGTCTGACTCACACACGGAGGGTTCCTTACCATCGTACAAGATTTTTTGCTTAAAATATAAAATTATGTTTATATTTAATAGCCTAAAAGTTAGTTGCCTATGGGTACGGAACCCTAAAAACGACTTGTGTTATGTTTGTAATTTGTTTATATACTCTTTGTAAAAATTTCAGCTTCAACTTGGCTTTAAGTTTTGTTTTCAAATTTATTTGACTCTACTCTTTACTCTATATCTAATAGAGTATAATAACAAAATATCGACCAAATTAGAGAAATAAATGATATAAACAATAATATTAATTGGTAATGATATCGCTCATTTACTTGAAGACTGTCGTAACTCAAAAAATATCATTTCTAGAAAATCGTGTCTAAAGATTTTAATCAATTTTAAAAAAAGCGTTACCTCTTCTCGATATGGTGGCAATAAAATAAAATATGGCAATGCTTGGGAAACTTAAACGATCAACACACATCATCGAATGCAGTGCAACCCAGATATAAATGCTTCAATTGCCGAATTGATTAACTCCATAAAACAAGAAGTTGAGAAAAATAAGGAAATAATTTACATATATTGTTTTTTAAAAATCCTGTTAAGTTATAAATTCAAATTAACGATGTAGACTGTATTACTACAGATGAATCTTTTATCTAATGACATATTGAAAGTATAAGATGATATATATCTTTATTATCACTGCAATGGTTAAGGGAGTTAATCGATTTAGCAAGTGAAAAAAAATTATTAATTTCAATTCAGTATCAAATTTCTGCTTTTATTATAGGAAAACTTCATTGTATACATTTTTTACTAAAAATTGTTGCAGCCATGAATAAAAACTGTTCTTTTCCATATATTACGAGTATTATTTCTTTGTTAAAATTGATTCATCATCAGTATAAATAATATCTTCTTCGTTAGCTGTATTTTAGCTCCCGGCATGTTGGTTTTCGTGTAACTGTTACCTTTCTGTTAATTATATAATTTTCTAAGTACACATAGATAAAAAGTCCTGAAGCATCATTTGAATCATATGGAATAGTAGTTTTTCTTTTAATTGTTTTTATTATATTGTACCAATCATCTGGCGAAAAAATGTTCTGATCTTTTTTCACTTGAGACTTGTTAATATCAAATTGTGCATCATTAGACAAATTACTATGTAAACTTACTAGAAATTTTATTTCTATTGATTTAGCTTTTATTTCTGTACTTTGAAGCAATTTCAATAAACTTAAGGCAGTGTTTATATTTCTGTTTTGAATCTGAATAGGTGATTATTTCTTAACATTTTTTAGCACAAGTCTTTACGTATTTTATTAGACATGAAGAGATTTCCTGTGACCCATGAGATACTTCAGTTTCTGGCCAAACAAACATGTCGCTTATATTAATATTTAAGTCATGACATCCGAAATAACAAACATTTAAATTTCGCTTATAATATGCTAATGATGTAGTCAAGGGTACGGTAATTTAATGAACAGCCTGTCCCTCGTAGTGGGTGTTAGAGACTTTTAAAATCAATGCAATAAGAACACTAGGGAACTTTAGCAAATCAATAGAATATTTTTAATGTTAGATCAATGATCAGTTGTTGTTTGCTAAAGCCACATTATATCTTTTATCATTCCACTTATTCACCCGGTCCAGACAAAATACCTAATTATCTGCTTAAACACCTTGCTGAGTCTCTGTTTAAGCCGCTTTTGAACCTTTTCACTTTAACACATCAGAGGCGAATGACAAGGCTTACAAGGCATTTCCAAACTTTCTGCAATCTCAAAACTGTTTGAAAAAATGCTCACTTCAACCCAATATCATTATTGTAAAACTATTATTTCTAAGTGTCAACATTGTTTTTTATGAAAAAGCTACGTATCTCCAAATACAAACCTGTTTGAGTTTACATCATTAGATTTCAGATTTTCCACAACATCTTTTTTGTTGGATTGCATCTTACGAGTTCATATTTAAAAAAAAAAAGTTCAGCGAGTGTTATTTAACCATAGAAGATGTTCTTCTTATTTTTAATACGAAATGGTCACATTATTTAAATTGATAGTTCAGATCACCTGTGTACCTTAAAATTTAAATACATAGTCTTATAGTATATCATTTTATTAATTTTTTATCAAAATAAAACATTATAAAAGTTTTTTGTTATATCTTGTAATTATAAACTACGTTTTTACAACGCCTCTTCATTTGACTTATCATTGCTTACAAAATGTTAACAAAATGGAACTTCAGTATTTCTGTCTTAAATCGAATATAATAAACTAAAAAGGAACATCATTTCTGTGAGTATCCAGTCTCATTTTGTACAAGAGGCACAAAGTTATTTTTGGTGCTCCCCACAAAGACTTATTTTGCATTACGCGCATGATAACTTTGTCATTCGTCGCTTAGATGGTAGACTATCGACTTGAAATTTGGACACTATAAGTGTCTGATCTATATCCAGAAACCATGTAAATTTCAAAATTCTCGGAACCCAGATCTAAATTCATGCTCTTGTTAGAAAAACCATTTTTTTTTTTGTACTATGGAAATGAAATTTGGATACTATACTATCTACCAACCTTGTCATTTTCAAGACCCTCGAACCACTAGGAGGGGTACCTCCTATATAAAACATTATCTTAGAACAATAATCAGAAGATATGTATAAATAAAAGGCGCATTAAAAGTAAAACAACTTCGGTAAAGTCAAAGTTAAACTTCTTTTTAATGGTTTTCATTTATTTCCAGGATTTCAACATTCTCTTTGACAGTTTTTAAGCATTCCAATATCATTTCGCACTAGAGTAGTATGAATTTGGAGTCTTCTATCCAACTAATTTTGGGTAAGAGATGAACACAATTTTCTAATAAAAATAGGGCGACTTGGGGGCTTTTGATTAATTTGGAACATATTATGAGTGTAAATAACATAGCTGTTTATAAAAGCCATATTTAATAAAAAAAATTGGCATATTAGCCATCTATTTATTAGTTATTCACTCTTAGTTCATGTTTCGTCATCTCGACGACGAATATTAATCAGTTACCAGCTTACACAATTCGTATGAAGCAGAAGGCCTGCATACAAAAACAGCTTCACAACAACTGAAGCTATACGAAACATAAAAACGTAAAAACGAAACTAACAAAAACAACGCCAAAAAATTGTAAAATGTAAATATGCTTCATCAATTCGAAGAAGCATGACCTTTCAGGGTTAAGTCCATTCTTTCTGGTCCAGTCTATGTTACTTCTGGTGTTCCTCATGGAAGCCCTCTAGGCCCATTATTGTTTAACCTTCTTATAAACAATCTTCTTCTTTATTTGAATCACTCTCGCGTTCTGATGTATGCTGGTGATGTCAAACTCTGTCTATCGTTTAACGATACCTCTTCCTATTTTAGATTACAAAATGATCTAACCTGCATACTTTGTGTTTTAATTAGTCTTTTAAAGTTTAACTTCACTTAAAGCATGTGCATGACATTTATTTTCTTATATGATAGATAACAACCCATCGGTGCGCGTCTCTACTTTTAGCAACCTATCTTCATAAACTTATTACCGGTATTGTAGTTTCACCAGGACTTTTGAATCAACTATGTTTTTGTGTCCCTATTCGTACCCCTAGAAATTATGTTCCCCTAGCTATATATTTAGAAAGGGTGGGTAGGGGCATAGCTAGTAATTTTGCAAATAAATTTCCCCCCACCACTTTACGGCGGTTTTGATTAAATTTATTATATTTAAACTGAATTTAATGAATATAATTTTATATGTAATGTACTTTAAGTTTATTATTCACTATTTTTTATGTTTCTTATGTTGTATGTTGCCAGTAATTTGTCATTTTCAAGTAAATAAATATGTAAAATAAAATTATTTTAACGATAGTTTGTTCGAGAATCCGGTTGTTTCCCTGGTTTGTGCTTAGGAATAATTTATAATAAAACTATATATGGGTGTTTGGAAATTTTTTATAAAATGAAAAGCAAATGAAGTTTTCTTCAAATCATTGCCATGCTCTCAAATTTATTTGTATACTATACTATTTTTAAACGATAGCTTGAATCTGTGGTTGATGATGAAAGAAAATCGTGTTAAATAATCAAAATGGCAAAAGAGAAAAGTAAAATCAAGTAAAAATGTACAGTAAAGGAAAAAATTGAAAGAAATAACGAAAAGAATAAACAAGAAAATATCAAAAGCCAAATTTATGATATTTCATAGTACTTACTAACATACGAGTATTTCCAATTTGGCATGGAATATTTTCTTTTCTTTTTTATTTACTTATTTACTTACTTATATCCTCATCTTCATCTTTATTTCCCATTTCCCCTTTTTCCCTCTTCAACTATCACTATTTTCACTTCTTCATTTCCAATTTATTCTCTCTTTATTTTTTGTTGTTTTCTTCATTTTATTTTATATCATTTTTTTGCTTTAACAATTTTCTATTTTCATTTTTATTATTTATATATTTTATTTATTTTTTTCTTTTTGACTACTACTTAGATATAGTATTTGTATGTATAAAGACATTTGTATAGTCATCGACTTATATATACATATGTAGTATATATCTACACATGTGATTGTTGTTGTTGTCTTATAGAAACGTGTCGCGAGCTCACACAAATCGAACATCAATTTACAACGAATTTATTTGATTTTTGTTTGCATTTTGTTAAGTGTGGATGTGTGTGTGTGTGTGTGTGTATGTGTATGTGTGAGACAGAGTGGATGCTATTGGCTCATCCTACTCTTCATAGGATAAAGTATGGATGGTGGGTGATGGGTGCTGGGTGAGAATGCTCCCATTCTTGATGATAATATATATTTGAGTAGTAATGGCAAACGAAGCGCAAAATGCCAACAAATCAGCAAGAATCAATGTAACTAACATAGGAGCAGCAATAGGAGCGGATAGAGATAGGAGCTCTAGCAAAGCATGATAGATTATAGAGAAGAGTACGGAGAAGAGAGTGAGTGTCACAAGAGATGCGATAAAAGTCGGATGCTGAGAGTCACAATGGAGTTTGGCGAATTTAACGATAGGTGACGACGACTCACGCTAAATCAATCGAACGAATTCTTTTCATATGCAATGCAATGTTTATGGAAAAGTAAGCTAACAAGAGGCTCTGCTCTAGCAGGATGGAGAGTTCAGATATTAGGGAGCAAATGGAGAATAGAAGATGGAAGAGATGGCATACATACGAGTAGCGACTGCGGTGCACATCGATGTCGCGCCATCAAATTAGAACGCGTATTGACACACGTCAGGGCAATTGCGTCGGTTCTCGTTGATGTTGCTACTTCATCACTCTCTTACCACCACCAATCCTCCATCTTCCTGCTGTGCCTGCCTATCTGTAATAACAACAACAACAATAGCAACAAGCAATAAAGCAAAAAAACAAAACAAGAAAAAAACCGAAGCAATTCAACAAGAATTCAGAGGGGTGCACATACAACAATATTTGGTGGCACTGGTGAATGTTTAGCGTGTCTATAGAAGAATGCTAAGCGAATGGTATGGGAATTGATTGGTTTGGAGGGGTCGAAGTGGGTAGGGCAAAGGAGGAATGTTTTTTATACATTTGTTGGTATCGGTGTGGGTGAGCATAGTATACAAAGGTGAAATGATGTTGAAGCTAACGTTGACTACGGATACGGAACCGGATGTAGTGTGATATTTGTGCGAACGAACGAATGAAAGAACCAAAAGATCGACGATGACAACAACATGAATGTCATACGATGTATCTTTGCTACTCCTCCTACACCATTCTGTTTTGACCTTCTGTTGTGTTGGTGTTGTTATTGTCAGTGACACAGCCTGAATTCGATTAGTTTGTTCGTTTGTTCGTCGTTCCACGTTGACACTGACGCTGATTCTGATGCTGAGGGCCAACTATGGATAAATAAAACATGGTGGGGACCAGGGTACATACTTTGCCGGAAGTGAAGTTGACACAAAGCAACTAACATTGTACGTGGTTTGGGGTGGTTGTTGTTGCTGCAGTGATAGAAATGGTGGAAGAAATCATCAATGTTAACAACAACAGCAACAAAACCCAGAAAATAAACCGAACAAAAATCGTTGACTAAACGAACAAGAAATAAGACGTGATTGTTTTAAATTGAAAGTCGTTTCTTTTTACATATTTACATATAAGTATTTTTTATTTGCCGCGCTTCACAGTTCTGTTTTTTTTTTTTTTCATTACAACATTATTTGTTGTTCTTGTTGTTCTTCTTGTTGTGTTTGTTGATGTCAACAGAGGAGGAAAGGAATGAGAAGGAATGAACAAAATCAGTGTAAATATTGCAATGCATCTGTTTTTATGTAGTGTGCCTGTATAATATTACATACGTTCATAGACGTATGTGATTCTGTGTCTGTGTGTGTGTGTGTGTGATAGACATTTTTATCGTTAACTACAATAACAACAACAAAAAAAGAGACATCAACGGCAAAAACATCAAAGTAAGCAAATCCCAGAAAATCGCGTCGCTGATAGAAAAATTGCAAGCGAGCGATTTCCATTCAAAAAAAGGAAAAAGAAATCGAAATCGAAGAAAAACGAAAAAACTTCATCGGATATTGCAAAGCAAATCACAGCAAAGGCAGCAAGTTTAACGAAATGTAAACTTTGTTGAGTTGATTTGAGTTCAAGGATCAATTTTGTTCAAATTTTTTTTTTGTTTTTTTTTTTTGTGTGTTATTTTGCTTTCAAATCTTTTCTGTTGATTTTTACACATACTCACACACACACACACATACGCACATGTACATACAAGTGCATGGAAAATATACATAAAAAAACATTTAAAACTTGTTCTTATTTCTTTCATTTCATTCCGTTTCATTTAGTTTTGTTTTGTTTCAGTTGCCTTTGTTTTCTTGGATTATACTAAAAGTATGCTTCAGTTTTTTGTGTGTTTTGTTTTGTTTTGATTTTGCTCACAAATTATTGCAGTGATGCAGACCTCCCTTCTTCTAGTATAGTACTTCCCATCATCGAAATACACAATTCAATTGACAATGGTAAGTTGGTGACTTGGTTGGCTTTTGCTTTTGTTACCATTATCATCATCATCATCATCATAATCATCATCATCATCATCATCATCATCATCATCATCATCATCATCATCATCATCATCATCATCATCAACATCAACATCATATTGTTGTTTGTCAAATCGAGTCATTGTACATGCCACACATTGCACAAGTTATCAGCTGCTTATCGTCGTCATCATTATTGCCATCGTCATCGCCATCACTATTATTATCATCATAATCTTTGCTAAGAATAAAAGATTTCATTCACTCACCCTTTCAACAACAATGATAACATTTGTTGTTGATAATGATGAATATGGTGATGTTGTTGTCGATGTCACCATTTATTTTATCATCGACATCGTCATCAGCATCGATCTTTCTTATAGTAGCACGCATTGTCCATGCCAGTTGACAATGTGCATTTCTCTTATTCTTTTGATAGCTCTTATTTTTTTTTTACATCTGCCTCTTCACCTTCTTCAGTCCTGAAGACTGAGACAGAGAGACAGACAGTCAGAGAGACAGACAGAGAAACACAGACGCACATGGCATCCGAATTTCGGTATCTTTAACTACTCGAATTGCAGCTTTTGTTTTTGTCTTTTCACTCAAATAAAATTCTGCTTTTGCTAAATTTTTGTTGTTTTTATTATAAATGTTCTTCTCTTTCTTTGCATTTTGCTTTTACTACTACTTACTACTATTACTCATCGTAGCGTAAAGTACTACGTTCGGCAAACGTATTCAGGTTGTTCTGATTCGTTATCATAGCCGGAAGATGAAATCAAAACCGAAGCTGCAACCGGAGTTGTTGCTGTTGGTGTGTCGTCACCATTGCCGGTTTTAGTCTTTCGTCATCATCTTCGGGGCATTGGCCGATTGAACAACAACAACATCAACAGCAATAAAAATAAAAATAAAGACAGAAGCACATTCACATGCAGATACGTGTGTGTATCTAAATGACTTGTATACACAAACACACACACATAGGGGGTGGAGGATAATACTGAATGGGAATAGAAATAGTAATTTCTGAGAATTTAGTAGTAGTAAAATGAAATGCAACCGGCAAACAAATAAGGATAATGAAATTTTGATGACGATGATAATGATGATGATAATAAATCATTTTGACACTGAGCTTTGTTTGGCTATGCTTTGTTTCGTTTTTCTTCTCACTTTACCTATTAAATTTTTGAATTTGTATTTAACGATAAACAGCATCAGATGATAAATTTCACATACGTGTATCTTAACATAACAAATTTCTTTTCAAATCAATCATAACTGATTCACATATCATCATGGATAAAAAAAATAAATACAAGTACCCAGATAGTTAAGCATAGAATATCTCATGAAGTTGGTTCGTTTCGATTTGATTCGTGTTACTTGTGACTTGGCTGTGACCTGTTTGCTTTTTTAATGTTGCAGAGCTAGCAATTAATTCAAATTATTCCATCATCATCACATTCATCATTACCATTACCATAATCATGTTGTACTATAATAATGGGAAATTCTACAAGGTGTGTCAACAACAACAGAATTAACGATGATTTTGAGCATAAAGTGCTCCATCGAAGCTCCCCATAGAATGATGGATGCCTCAGTGAATAAGAATGTGGTTATGGTAGATGGTTATGGTAGATAAATGAATGAATGGGTGGTTTGCTATGGATGAATGAAGTTTCAATTGTCAAAACTCAATGTGATGGCGGACAAAGTTTGAAGTGTCTACGCCAGAAAAATAATGCAAATTTCTATTGAAAGTGTCACTGGGCATACAAACACATACACATACACAGACAGACGTCTATATAACATAAATTTTTGTTGTTGTGTGGTGGCAGTAGAAATGATTGTGATTGTGATTGTAATGGTGATGGTGATGGAGCTTGTAAAGAAATGTAAAATGTGGTCACATCAATCACTGCGAGTGTTCATAAAATGAAAGGAGCACACACACTAAAAACATCGTGAATTGCTCAAGCGAATCGCGGAAGGAAAGATTGAAGGGACATGCGAAATGGCAGAACAAAGTTCAAAAACTCCTAAGAAAAAGAATCAGAGCCGGTATAATAAATTATTCAGTTTGAGTTGAAGCGCATGCGCCATTTGTCGATATCAGTTAGAATTCAGAATATTGTAGGATAACTTGACTTGAATGAAGTGCGGCCATTTGAAGCGAGTGGGGGAGAGAGAGAGTGAGTGAAAGCGAACTCTCGAGGGAATAACAAAGATACTTAACTTTACTCAACGCAAACAACTCAACTCAACTTCACTCAAACTAGATATAAAATGAGTGAAAGAAGAAAGGAGCGCGCTTACTGAGTTTTGGAATCAAACAAGTGCAACTCATGCAAGCGAATCCAATTGAATCAAGTTGTGTTGAGTTGAGTTGAGTTGAGTTGAGTTGAGTTGAGTTGAGTTTAGTTTAGTTTAGTTTAGTTTAGTTTAAAAATTTAAATTAAGATGAGTTCAGTTGAGTTGAGATGAGATGAATTCTATACAATTAAGTTCAGTTGAGTTCAAATGAATTCAATTGAATTGAGCTCATTCGTAGTTCAACAATACACGTATTTGTTAATGACTTTGGGTCATCAGAGAACTGAAACCAAAAAACCATTGTTAAACATTAAACGTGTAGTGCTGATAGACAGACAGACCGATGGCCTGATGGACCAACGAAGAGAAGGACAAGAACGATATTTTAGAATGATGATGATGACGATAATGGTGTCATGTGATGTGATATAAAGTAATCTCTTATCTTAATTTTGAATAAACTAGAATGCGTTTGATTCATTACTATATTTCATTGCATTCCGATGTGTTTTGTTGTTTCTCAAGTTCTCTGTTTCCCTGCGTCCTTTCCTCCTTCCTTCCTTTCATCATTCGTTTGTCGATTGTTATCGTTTGTGTTGCTATTGTTGCTGCTGCTACTGCTACTGATGCTGCAACTGAAGTTGTTCACCTTATTTCGTTGTGTTATGTTGTTGGATTTATTGTTTCAATTTTCAATACTAAAAACAGAAACCGATGAACTATGAGTACTACTATCATACTATAATGACGTCATATTTGGCATTGCTTTCATGACGAACCAATAAACGAGTGAACTAATAAACGAACGATGAAAGAAACGAGCACTGAAGGACACAATAATGGAAGGCGGAAAAAACAATAGACGAACCACGTACGGTTAACTTTGGTGTTGGAAAATAAAAATGACAACAATAACAGCAGGAGTGGCAACACACTTACACACCCAATTTTTTTTTTTTTTTTTTTTGTTTTTTGTTGTGCGAAACAAGGAGGTAAAAATCTTCCAAAGATAGCTATGACCCGTGCCACAAGTTATGTCGGATTCATTAGCCTACCGACTAAAAAACCCCCTATCGCCTCAAGCCCCTTTCAATCCCTACGGTACCGCCGAAGCATTCCTTCGTAGGGAGACACACACATCCACATTTGTATGTATATATGTGTATGTTTGTGTGTATAGACATATGCATGTATGTACATATATAGAAATATGAGTAGTTTACTTATTGCCATTCATCCATCTACCCAGAAATGACTCAATGACTCCACCCTCTCTGCCATTATCAATTCACGAAATATGATTAATTAATGTCTAACATTAGAGTATTTTCTTTTGTTGCGGCTTTCATTTCTTTTACGTTTTAAGATTTTTACACAATGTTGCTTTTGTTCACATTTGTATTCCTATTTATGCTTCATTTTCTTCTTTATACATAATTTTCTTTTTTTTTTGTTGTTGAATTTTTTTTTCGATTTTTTGTGGGCAACAAGTTGTGACACTTTGCTCGAAAAAGTAAAGCTTAGCTAAATTTCCCAAGACAATAGGCAGGAACAACAGCAACAGCAAAAGCGAAAGCTACAGCAACAGCAGGAGCAAAAGTATAGAAAGTTTGGATTGGTAGGGGAAAGAAGGGAAGACTTGGGTGGGATAAAGAGAATTTATAGTTGTTGTGGGATACTATTTCAGTTGAACGACGACGACGACGACAACGATGGTGTCAGTTTCATGCACTTTGGGATCTACTATAAACCATAGAAGACTATAGTCTGGGACTAGGACTGGAAGAGATGCCGGAGCATCACGTGAAGCATAATGAAGTTAAAAACAATTCGAATTCGAATATATAGAAAACCCAGAACATCGATAATAAAGATGGTGCCACCTAAATAATTGTACGAATGAATTTATCTAGATACATTGACTATGTCTCCTTAGGATAAATGAGCAACAAAATTAATAACAATGAATGAATGAAAAAATACAATATGCAATATATACTTACGAAAGCTAAAGATAAAAAGCGAAACAAGGGTGTAATCTGATGTGATATACTCGTACTGTACTGTATATGATATGGGAAGGTGGGAAAATGGATAGAAGATGGGAAGATGCCAATGAAGTAGAGTGGTAAAGCTTCGTTGGCAAGCAACATAAGCCAACAAAGCATTGAAGTTAATGTAATTTCGACGTTTATTCGTTTTTCACGCCTTCTCCTCTCTGGATTGTCCATTCAAACGAAGAAGATTGAAGAACATTGCTTGTGTCCCACATCTGCTTGACTGCCACTGGAACTCATGCTGAGACTTCTACTGTTGGTTTTCCTTTTCTTTCTTTTTTTTTTTTATGATACTTCTTCTTTCTTTATCTTTGGGATCCTGCCGTTGTTTCAGCTACCGTCAACTTCTTGTTTTTGCGCTTTTCAACTTTGGACAATAACTTTAAGTGTTTGTCATTCTGTCCGTCCGTCCGTCCGTCCGTCTATCCAGTCATCCATCCACCCATCCATCCATTCATTCATTTACTTTATTTGCTTTTATCCTTCGTTTCGCTTTTCATCTGTCTGATAGCCATCCGGCGAGCCTATCGTTCGTCATCGTGTTCATATGCAATCTGACCATTTGTTCCGTCACTTCCGTTGTAGCTTTTTTACCATTTTGTGTTTGTTGGTTCGTTTATTCGTTTGCTTGTTCATTCGTTTGTTCTTTATCATCATCATCATCAGCAGCAGCATCATCATCTTCATTGTTGTCCTTGGAACATACTGCGTATGAGTAATAAACTTTTTTGGCGCTCTATCAATTGCTATCCCTTGTCCTGCCACCTCACATCACCTCACCCACCCATCAATCACCATCACTTTGACAAGTTTGCGTAGCTCAATTGTAGGCCAAATGTTACGCAGTCTCCCTTCCTTCCCATTATTTCCGACGTTCTTCCTATTATTCCATGTCTGTCTGTCTGTCAGTCTTTTTATTCTATTCTTTTCTTTGCTTCTTTCTTTCATTCAATCTTACTTTATACTCACTGAACTGCCTATGGAAGAACAACAATGCTCATACTCATCTTCATCCTAGTCATGTGCATACAAGTATGTACATACATACATATGTCTACATGTGAGTGTGAGTGTGAGTGAGAGTGTGTGTGTGTGTGTGTGTGTGTGTGTGTGTGTGTGTAGACACATAAACAAGTTTTCGTACGCCATTATACAATATTTTCTTTTCTATTTTTCCTTTTTCTACTTCGTTTCTTTTTTGTTTTGGTTTTGTTTTTGTTAATTTTTCGTTTTTGGTCTATTGATTTTCATCTTGAGATTCTTCAAAAGTGAACATATTTTCGTATATTTTACAACAAGAAACAAATACATTGACAAAAAGGAAAACTTCAATTGAATGATTTTTGAGAAGTCGCATAAAATTGAATTTGAATTGATAACACAAATTTCAATTATTTGAATTCCTATGTATATTCGAGGTGTATAACTCTCACACTCTCTCTCTCTCTCTCTCTCCATCTCTCAGAGATTCCATCATAGTACATATAACACGACCATACATTCCGTTTTGTCTCTTTTTTCGGTTCTCCATCCAGCATTCACCGTAAAAATCTTCAGGACACAAAATTGTCCCGATTTCGCAATAATCAACTTCACAAGTTGCAATTCATGTTAATTCTTGTTACATCTAATTAAAACATATGTGCAAATATATCAGTGGATTCGTAATGATATCTACTAAAATGTACGATAGTTTGAAAACCACAGAATAATAGTTTTTATTTGATGTATTTTACTTCCAAGTGGCACAACTTTCGAAGCACGGAACCCTATTTTCAATATTAAATTGAAATTATTAATAATAGAGATGCGTTTCCGGCATAGCAATAAAATCTTCTGCAGATACAAACCCAAATCCAAATTCATGTTCTTGTTAAAAAAAATTTTTGTACTATCGACTTGACACAATGGATTAACATTTTGGATAGTATAAGTATGTGACCCATATCCACCAACCATGTACATTTCAAGACCCTCGGACTACCAGAAGGGGTATCTCCCATGCAAACCTAGAAAAACTTTTTTGTTTCTTATAATATGGAATTGATATTTGGACACTATAAGTATCTAACCCATATCCACCAACCATCTATATTTTAAGACCCTCGGATCTAAACTGGATAAAGGAATCAAAAAGAAGCAACGCGTACTAGCCAACCGAAAAATGTCATCTTCCACCATGACAACACTCGACCCCATACATTTTTGATTACTCGGCAAAAATTTTGGGCTGAATTGGGAAATGATGGCACGTCTACCGTATAGCTCCGACCTGACAACATCAGATTACCATTTATTTTGTTCTCTTCAAAACTCTTTTAATGGTGAGGCTTTCAAAAATCACTTGACTCGGTGTTGTGCCCATAAGAATCAGAAGTTCTGCAACGACGGAATAATGAAACTTCCCTAAAGATGGGCAAAAGTGGCTAAACAAAACGACCAATACATAATCGATTATTGTTTGATCTACATATAATTTATTGAAGATTCGATATAATGTAGAATGGCATGAGATGAGAGACGCCTTAGATGAACAGCATACGTTCACTTAACTAGTGAGTCTCATGTATCCTAAGGCTTTACTAAACCTCTTTTTATTTAACGAAAATTAGTATGATTACAAGCAACACTTCTTATCAAAACTACTGAATATATTTTTAACTTTTCAGAGAATAAAGTTATTTCCTACTCACGAATTGGTGATATTCCGCTTAATATTGCATACATACTAATCGGGTATGTTCTAAAAACCGCTATCGCCTCAATTCCATTCAAATTCCATTTCTCGGTATGGTAGAAACCGCTTTTGACGGTTTTCAAATCGACTATTTTTTTACAGGCGATTTGGTTAAATTGTTCCTTAACTGAAGTTATTAAAGGAAAAAAGGTACCAAGAACTGTAGCTTATTGTTTTCCTCGCCAAACTGCATTTAAATAATTCAACATTTAAGTTGTTTTAAGGCATAAATTTGCATTTCACCCAAATATCTTTTCCATTAAAACCAAATAAATAAAATAAACAGAACCAAATAACTTGGTAGCATGTAAATTTTAACATTTTCGAAGATTCCAATTCATCTTTAATTCTATTAATTGATTTGATAAAATTAACTATAATTGTTGGTAATAAAGCTGTGATGTTTTAATTTTAATAAACTCATTGGCGGAAGTTTGCATGTATGCAATGTGGTAAAGGGGGGTGTTCTACCGGATTTTTGTATGTTGAGAAGAGAAGTTTTTTCTTTTCGTTTGGTTTTTGTAGAGTAAGGAATATGAATGGTAGTAAGCAGAGTCAACATATTTGCTTGGCATCTGTAGCTGAGTGTAAATACTAGCAAGAGGATCCAAAGAAAAAAAACGATAAGTGTCTCCCCAAATTCGATACGTTTCAGACGACCCTAAAATAAACAGTATTCAATCACTTGTTCGTTCGAACATCAATGTTCGAAAAATTAAATCTTTGCGTTTTCTAGCACACTTACGGTTTTTTAAAAAACAACATCAAAAACGTCGGTTTTTTTCTAGCACATACCCGAATGTCAATGTTTCAGTAGAAACCCGTTTGGGTGGAAGTAATCAAACACTTTTCACTTCATATTTTAATTGCACCAGTAGAAATAGTCCTTTCTTTAATGAACAAATGACTGAAAAAACCCAGTTACAGATTCCGGTCCGTATGGCGATGTTGATAACTAAGGTGAATATTTAAGAAAAACATGTCAAGAAATTAATTCTAACTCACCAGTCCATCGATTTAAATATAGTACGAGTAGATTGGATTTAAGTGTTGCAATCTGTTCTTTTGCATTAAACAAACATAGTCGAACGCATTCAGATTTAATCATCATCAAAGATAAATTCAAATAAGAAAAAAATTCAGTATTCATTCGAGTTTTTAGAATACTTTTTATGAGAATCATGGATGAACCTTTGAATAGAAACAAATTTAGATCCTTTAACTTAACAGCAAAAACTTAATGAAACCTTTTTGCCTACAGCAAACGAAATGAGCATTAAAATCCAGAAAAAATTTTAAGATTATTATCAAATTATCCTTCCGTCTACCAGAAACTGAAGAAGTTTTTTTTTTTTTTTTTTTTTTTTGTACATCGATTACACCCAAGGTATTGAAGGAAGAAATAAAGGAAAGGAGGAATATGAAAAAAAAAAGTTTAATCTCATACAAAATTCCAGCCACTTTCATATGAACTCATGCTGATTGCTTTCATTCAAATGGAAACAAGTTATCAGTTTTACTTGTTCACTTTGAACATCAACATAGGAAGTAGGACTCGAGCAAAAACACTATCATCCACATTACGAGTATCCTCTTTCTCAGAAAATGAATCATCATCATTATTATGACGACGATGCTCATTAAGATTTTAAAAGTTTTCTTTATTTTGATGATGACAACTCATTTTGATGTTTTGTGTCGTAAGACTTTGGTCTAGTATTTTAACCATACCAGCGGGGAACCATTCTTCCTTGGGTGATGATGCTGCTATTAGGATTCTCTTACATTTTGGACATGGTTCTTTACTCTATAATGCTGCTTAAGCTTCGATTTCGATTTCAGTTTTTGCTGTGGATTACATTTGAATATTTGTGTGGGCGCGAGCGTGTATTCAAGACAGCGACAACAGGATCAGGATGACAACGACAACGAAAACGACGACGACAACGATGATGATGATGATGACGATGGGAGGAAACATTACTAATGTGTTTAGCATGGCTACACTTTGACTTCATTCGCTTGAGTGTGATTTCAACACGCGATGACGACACAGTTTCAACTGCCCACTCTTCCATTATGTCCATCAGACTTTGAGCCACTCAAATGAATGAAAAGCCTGTTATCCTTCACTATCCTGCAGCGCTGTGCCGTGCCGTCCCCTTCCCTGCACTGCTTTTATATATTTATAATATTCACCAACATTCAACGATAAACAGACGAAATCAAAGTTGGTCTGACTGTCGTTCTTAGTCGGACTTGGCTTGCCTTGGTCTTGGTGTTAGTGTTGGTGTCGTTGTCGCTCTCGACCTCATCTCAGATTAACTCAGCTCAGCTCACATCATCAACATCAGACTTCTGTTTATCGTCCAATGATGCTCACTCGTCTGTGCCGCATTCATTTCAGTTCATGTCCATCAAGTTCCTTGGGGCTTAATCTTATTTAAGATACAAACACGCACAGACACACATATATATACACTTATATATATATACACTTATATATATATATTTATATATATATATAATAGAAATGACCGACCGACCAACCGAAAGCCCATTCACCCATTTACCTCTTCTCTCATTCTTCATGTTGTCGCTTTCATGACCATTCTATGAGTTTCCACCTTCTCTTGCATCATTCCAATTTAATCTATGCCATTCATGCCATGCTTTTATTTGATTATCCACCGACGACAACGACGACGACTACGACTATGACGTAGCGGAGGCCAGTCCTTAGTATCAGTTGCGGTAGCAGCGTCCTTAGATTTGGCCATTTGTTCGAGTTTCGTGCTTTCTGCTGCCATTGACGCTTCTGGTTTGCGTTGCGGCGATTAACTGAAAACGTGCATATTTGAATGCTTCGAAAGCTTAATTATTTCTTTTTCTTTATCCTCAACCCACTTCAATAGCATCACATTACCCTCACCAACACCAATACCAATACCATCACTAAAGTGGTTGCTGATCCACCATTCTCATTTAACAAAGGCAGCTAATAGCGACAATGGCGATGGTGATGACGACGATACCGATGTCGATGTCTGTTAATGATTTTTGGTTTTTCTTCTGAAATTGAACACACCAAAGGCCAATATGATTTCCTTTACTTCTTCACTTACTTCCCCATTTGTTTTTTTCTACTTTTTTCTCTTCTCTTCTATTTTCTTTCATTCTTTCAGCTCACACACTTCACTTTAGTTAGGCTTGTTTTGGTTTAGTTTGCCTCAGCTCAGCTCAGCTTAGCTCATCTTGTTTCGTATTGGTTTGGTTTATAATTTGTTCTGCTGAAAATCAATAAAGTTACCTACTAGAAGGAGCTCAAGAATATTTTCAGTATTGGGTAAAATTTATCGTTAAATTAAAGTTCTGACATTTTAAATTTACATCAAATATTCCAATGAAAAAGAGCAAGGATAATAATACATACGAGTACATGGAATTTCTTTTCAGTTCTCTCAGTTTAGTGCTATTTAAAACTATAGAAAAACCTACTTTAAAGTATCCAACCTTCTTATGATTATTAATAAGTGCGAACTGTGAACATACTAGTGTAGTATGTAGTTGGTTTAATTGGAAATTGTTTTTGCCTGTTGTTGGTTTTCCATTCGATTTTTGCTTTATGCTTTCACACAACTCTTATCAACCCCCACGCACTACTTGACATAGTGTATGTATGTATATATGCACATATGATGTGTGTGTTTGTGTGTGTTTTGTCAATATGTACCAACATAAAAACCCAATCATGAACCACCAACACACATACTACTCATTCCCGAATTCTTCCATCTCTTAAACTCCTTCTTAATTTTCTTTAACTTTTCACCTTCATTCGTTTGTTTGTTCGTTTGTTCATTCATTCGTTTCTTGTGTCACAAGCAATTCTGATTGTCAAAGGTAATTAGACTCAAGTCCACGTGAATCTTTGTGTAGACACGTAATAACGTACGCACCCATCACATCTCTCCCTCCAAATCTATCCACCTTTGTCTCTCACCTTCACCTGTTTCGTGGCAATCATGTCCTAGTGTTATTTGTCGTCTTTAGTGCAGAGTGAGAAGATGCGAAGCCGCTCGAAAATGCCTTAACTAAATTCTGCGGCACAAAAGTTTTTAAGAGGCGGCAGCATTGTTGTTTTTCTTATTCTTGTTCTTAGTCTTATTTACAATGGGTCCCTTCGTTCATTTTATAAAAACTTTTCACGAAGAATATAAACACACAAAACACACAAAGAAATAAAAACGATTCATGATTTTCATCCAAACCAAAAACAATAATAATAATCATCATCAGCATCGTCAGCATCATGATGATGCTGATGAAGATGAACTAAAAGAAGGACACTATGACAAAGGCTGAATACTTGCTAAAAGGCCTATTTTATTTAGAACTTGGCCATCTGTTTGTTAGCCTGTCTGTCTGTCCATTTATCTGTGTGTTTGTCTTGTCTCAGCTTAGTTCTTAGGTCTATCTATCCGTTTGTCTGTCTGCCCGTCCGTCTGTCTGTTTGTCATTGTCTTGTTTCTGATTGTTTAGTTGATTGCTGATGTTTATCCATGCCTCCTTCATACTTACTACTTAGTTGTATCTGCTACCTTTCTATCTTTATCATTATTATAATGATAATGATTATCATTATTATGATTATTGTCATAATTTTATCTTTATCTAGTCGTGGTCGTGGTTTAACAACGAAACTTGAAAATTATGTGTATTTTGTTGTACCAAGTAAAATGACATTGTGTGGAATTATTGTAAATAATCTAATTAGAAATGAAGCTACTACTGTGACCAAAAATTATATGCCAAGTTCTCTGATCTGACAGACTGACAGATAAACATACAAATTTCTGTCTATTTTTCATATTTCATTTTCATGCTGCTACTGCTGCTTCTGATGCTGCTGATAATTCTACTGGTATTTTTGTTTATGCGCGTTTTTCCTGTCATTTTCATTTCATTTCCATTTCAATTCTAACTAGCTCCAATTTGCCAAGTGTCCATTCCATCCGCCCAGAACCCCTTCCTTGTTTCGTATCCACAAATCCTTTTTTAACTTCACTTTGCTTAAATATTTTATATTTTGTTTTGTTTTGTTCACTTGCGCGCGCGTATAATTGGATTGGTGTAGAAACCATCAGAAACTAAATACGCTTTTCACATTCATTCAATTGCCAACTGATGATGATGACTTTGAGTGGTGATGGTGATGGTGATGATGATGCTGCTGCTGCTGCTGCTGCTGCTGCTGAGGATGATGGTGATGATGATAATGGTGATGGGGAAGTAAACCACACAATTCTTACTATTGCCACAATCAGTGAATGAAGTCAACCATTATTTCGAATGTTGGCTTAATTATTGTTCCAGTTGCTATTGCTATTTCAGTTCCAGTTGGTGTTATTGTTGTTGTGTTTGGTAATTTTTATTGGTCTCGGAGCAAAGCATAGACGATTTTTTTTACAATTGAATTTGCATGCTCGGTTATTCTTCTAGTCTAAAAACATCCATCATCATCAATATTCTAGTCCATCGTGCATCAACTATTTTGCTTATATAAAATAGGACACAGCTCAATGAAATATTGATGATGATGATGGTGATGATGATGGTGATGATGATGGTGATGATGATGGTGATGATGATGGTGATGATGATGGTGATGATGATGGTGATGATGATGGTGATGATGATTATGATGGTGGTGGTGGTGGTGGTGTTGTTGTTGGTGGTGGTGGTGGTGGCGATGAACAACTTGATTGTTTCGAACGAAACTGAAATAAAATTATGTGAACAGTTTTCCCTCTGAGTATTTTCTTTATGTGTTTTCATTTTTAAAAGATTAAGTTAATGTAATTTCAATTGAAATCAAGAAGGTACTTGGAAACAATTATGTACTTTCATATAATAATTTTCAAAAAGGACATCATCCTTGATCCTGGCAACATTAACTCTAACCCAATCAGCTTAAGGTCATTTTGTTATGCATGAAAATTGTTTACTGATCTGTAGTATAAGTATAAAGCAAAAGTATCAAAAAGAATATGATATAATAGAAAGTACAATGAATAACAGCACAGCAACAAAAAGATTTGTCCATCAACTGTGAGTACTTACGTAATAACTTTGTTTATTGAGTTGTGGCAATTGCATTAGAATTTTTCATTTCATTTTCTATTTTATGATATCACTAAGCACAAAAACCTTTGACTTTCATTCATTTTCATTTATTGATTTCACCAATCCATATATCATTTGACACAAATTGGCACATATAAAATCCCCACATTGGAAATTGAATTAGAAATTGTTATGCCACTGACAGATATGCGCAAGGGCGTAGCCAGGATTTTGAACAGGGTTGGAGTGGGATTGGAGTGGTTTGGCAAAGGGAAATGAAAAATATGCATATTATAATATTAATGGAAAACAATATTTACTTTATTACACCGATACCATTAATCGAGGTTTTTCACAAAACCGTTTCAAAATTTCACAAACATTTTTATCGCTATTTTCTTGAACCACATTACTGTGTTCAGTAAGCATATATAGACCGTTTACGCGGTACTCAAGCATCGCTGACCTTAGCCACGTTTTCACACGATGCAGTGTAGAGAAGGAGCACTTTATGTTACTTGTTATATAAGGATGTGCCAAAGAAATTAAGATTGCGTTTTTTGTTGCAGGAAAGAATATTTCCGCATTTTTTAACAATTCTGTAAGTCAAGTCATGTGTACCCCAGAAAATAATCGACGAAACACTCCCCGCCATGGATTAGCATACCCCTACATAATATTTTTTCAAACCCTCATATTTTCTGACATAGAGGTGTTAGGGACTTATAGTATAAGATAACGTGATGCTAGTGTATCTCTGGTTTCGGATTAGTATGAAATAGAAGCTTTGTATATATTTTTAATGTTTATATATTTAGCTCTCATCTTGGCAACTGAGTTGTGCGTTTTTGGAACTTTTATCAAAATCAGTTAATCAGTCTGCGCTATTAAGCACACTGTGTGTCCGGCTGTTTTTTTTCATATTTATTATATTTTACAATACTTATAAGTACATATAGGCTTTTTTTTTACTATTCAAGTGGCGAAAAAAAAATGAAGACAATTTTTTTGTAGTTGGTTCTCGCAAAAATTCATATAAATTCAACCGAATTACGTACCATTTTTTTTTTTTCTTTTCTCCTTATAATATATAATGAAATATCGAATCCCTAATTAATTTTAAAGAAAATATGTAAAAGTTGTGGCGGGGAGTGTAGTAATGATGACACAATTTGTCAATTGTCTCAGATTTCCTTCTGGTGATCCATATGTTTCTTTATTTGTCAGCCTGTTTGTCTTTCGTCTTTATTTTACTACTTACTCCTCACGCAGTAAATAGTAGTATTATAAGTTTGTCATAAAGTTTCTGACACAAAGAAGGGACATCTGAAACCGCATAAGGTATATAAGTTAATGTTGAAAACATGACAGGAGTTTCTGCTTTCGCTTCTGTCCAATTAAGAGAATGTTAACTGCAGGTAACCGCTATCAATTTAAAATAAGCGGTACCACAATAGCGCAATTGTTATTGCTGCACTTGTGGCATTGTGGGTATCGACTTTGATGAAATTTACATTGCACGGTAGTTGCTAATTGAAATCTGTCAAGATCAGTCTTGATACCGCACACTTGACATGCAAATCACATAGTGCTGACTTAATCATTATGATTTTTGAAACAAAAATTTTGATGAGGTTTTTATGTTTACCAAATAAACATACATATTACGAAATATAATAACTTTAGTAATTTATACTGTGTGGTAATGCAAAGTAAATATATAAAGACATAATAGCGGTCATCATAGCCGGTATTGTTCGTACAAATAGAGTCCTGTTCTGTAGATTCATTTACTGCGGCTTCATGCATGATACAATAAAACAACGTAGAGACAATGCGGCTCTCTTAAAATTGCGCGCTCTCAATTTTGATTTACTAAGTATATCAGTGTGCTAAAACGTTGAAAAAACTTGTATTTAGTGATGAACATAATATGAAAATGCATTGAAAATTTAGAATTTAGTGTTATGGGTCGATCAATTGAGTGAAGGTGGTCTTTTAAAATCGTCAATGCATAAATGCATAAAATCATAAAATTAATGCAATGGAATACGTCTTTCTGCAATTCAACGGCGATGGAATTATTATCTGTCAAAATTATTTGCAAATTCACATTGATGCAGCAAAAGACATTCAATGCCATCACAATGTAAAAGAACTGCTTTTCAGGGCACGAATGTTTTTTTTTAATATAAGGAGACTTAATCATGAAATAGTGAATACCCAATGCAAAACACACAAAATGAACAAAACAGCAACTTTTCTATTTTTCATATAAATTTCAAATTTCAGAAGAGTGTAAATATATTCTTTAGAGAGAACCACATAACTGTAAACTAGTGTCGCTACCTTGTTTTATTGTATCATGGGCTTTCATGTGCTTTTATGCTATGTTCAATGATTTCTTTGTTTAGTTGTTGTTAGAATTTCATCGAGTTCGCAATGTGATGGTGGTTGGAACATCAGCACTAACAGCGACAACAACACTATGACAACAACAATGCTAGCAGTAACAGTAACAACAACAACAACAATAGCAGTATAAACTACATTATAAACAGCCATAACAACAATAGCTCAATTCTCACTGAAAATGCACAAATAACAAAATCAGAAAAATTGATGCGTATAAGGAGAAGCAGCTCGATGAATACATCATACATTTTGAAATATCAAATGAGAAGCTACTAAAAGAGCGATATAATAACAAAACGATTTTGTTCATCGCACACTGAGCCAGGTGCGAAATGAATAGTTGCAAGGCAAAAAGTGTAAGACTAAAAATGAGTGTTTCGAAGAACCAAAATGTACAGATATGTAGTCTGCACACGATGAGAAGTAAAGGTTTTGTTTACCACTGCTTTATTTATAACATGTCTTTGCTTTTTATACTTGTTTGTCTTAAACTATTTTTGTGGTTGGATTTACATTATCACCAAGTTGGTAATTAAAACAGGCATTTAATGTGAGGCTCAAATAACATGCCTATATAATAATAAAGCAGATGCAGGTACAGTTTTATCTTAATAGTTTTATTGATAGCTTATGCTATAAGTGTACATGATTCTTTGCATATGTATATGTAATGTATGTATTTATGTCTATAGTTTTATGTCAACTATCGCCCATGCCTAACGAGCGGATATTTTTTCGGACAAAAACCAGTATATTTCACCTAAAATTTGTTATTGATTTTAGAAATACAGTATTTTTTGCATTATTAATTTTATTCATTGAATATTTAAAAAGGAAGCAAATTAATGATTGAAAATTTCATTTTCACCATTCGAATCGTCTTCGCTTTCCATCTCAATTTCTCCTTCTGTGGTTGTTGCTTTATATTTGGAGATTGAAGCAATTTGAAGAAACAGTTTCGTTTTAATTTTTATGTAATTGTAAAAATCGACGCATGCAAATGTCAAATTATATTTGACTAGTATTATTGCCTTAAGAGAACATTCATTCTACCGATGCTGAAGTTCCTGGCAAGCATAAAATATATTCAACAATTTTCGACATTTCTATGTACTCGCAATCGGAGTTATTCAGATGGATGAATATTTCCACTCAGCGATCCACAATCGAAACGTGGCTGTCTTTCCATTGAGCGATTTTGCCACTTGTACATATCTGAATTGCAAGTGCAAATCTGCCGCATTTTCATTGGATACAAATTGTATTGATGACCGCTTCGACATCATCCCTTTTGGTGTTTCTTTCAATGATGCCCACGAAAACATTTTCAGAGGTTAAACTAATGCTATCCATATTTCGAAGTAGCAGAGTACAGCAACTGTAAAATTATTTTAAATTAATAACAATTAATTGAAGAGTTGTACGAAAGATGGTAAAATTACCAAAAAATTCGTTGTGTATAACAACGATTCTCATTCGATTTGTATCCATCAGCAATAAGTTTTTGCTTTTCGGCTACTGCAGTTGGCGATAAAAAAATAATCTTCTTGATGCATTTTTAGTGTTTCTTCGAGTTCATTTAAATAGTGTGCCGCTTGAATTCCAGTGACATCATCACCATCAATTTTTACCACGTATTTAGTTAATAAATCGGCCTGATAAAAAAAGAAAAATATATTTAATCAAATTGAATTATCATTTCGTATAGATTTTTTTACCTGTTCTTGAACGAATATCAACCAAAATTTCAATGATTTCCCATCGAAAAATTCTTTCAACTTTTTCTCTCCCTTTTCATGTTCAAAGAAATAAATCTGAAGAGCATCATATAATTCCAAAATACGTTTGATAGCTGGTCCGAGAACCAATAATCTTGTTTTTGAATATCCGAGCAGTTTGTCATATTTAACTTCTGCCTCTTCACAAATATTTTTCAATGCTGTCACGCGTATATTGCACTGTATTGATCATGATGATGACATTAATGACGTTCGTCTGTGTCGTTTGATGCTGTTTTTGTTGTATTATTTTGTTTAGCTTTGCTATTTTTTCACACATGACTATATCAAAAAATGGATAACACAAATGTTCAAAAACCAAGGACTTTAAGTTTCCAAAAAGAAAAAAATAGTACGCGGTTTTCGTGTCTAAAAAACAGTACAATACTGCGAAACGCAGTATATATCCGCTCATTACCCATGCCCCCATGTGCCGTCGCGGAGACAATAATGTTCATTCATGACCACTTACTTTTGCCACTTATGCATGAAGGTACATCTGCAGTCAGTGAAGCCAATCAACATTTCAAATGATACTTCAATTGTTGTTCCAGTTTATGTTGCTGTTTCAGACCAAGTTATTGGTGTTGTTGTCCAATGATTGTTGTTTGTCTCGGAGCGAAGAATTGAGGTTATTTTACAGTATCCTTGCTCAGTATGTCCATCGTCCTCCAAATTTAGCTCACTTAAAACAGGACACAGCTCAATGCAATATTGATGATGATGATAGTGATGGTGATGTAGATGTTGATGGTGATATTGATGTTGATGATGATGGTGATGGTATTGTTGATAATTAGTTACTTAATGAAACTGAACTCAAGTTAATTGGACTTGTTTTTCATATGAAAAAATTATTTGAATATAATAACTTAAAACATAAGAGGACCATCCTTTAATCCAAACAACTTTATTGAATTTCAACCTATTAACATTAGATTTTCTCAATCTAGGTTAATAAATTATGCTTGGGAATTGTCAACTCATCTGATGTAAGAGTAAACAGTATCAAGAGGATATTGTATAATAGGTGGTAATTTGAATAGTAACAGTAGCAAATAGATTTTTTCATCAACTGCAAGTACTTACCTAATGATTTTGTGAATTGAGATGTGGTAATTGCATTGGAGTTTTTTATTCCAATTTTCTTTTTGATGGCATCTTCAAGATCAAATCTCTTTCTTAGTTATAATGATAGCGAATCTAACAAATACAATATAAAAATGAAAATGCTGCCAAAATGTAATAAAAAATGAAAAAATAAACCACACAATTATAAGTCGTGCATATGTAGATACTTCTCTTCTTTTTATATTTTCGCTTCTTATATATCTGTGTCAATATGTTAAAGTAGCTTGTGTCGAAAATTAAGTAAATTGAGTTTGAATATTATTATTATTAACCGATTCAAAACACGTATTTTGGCTAAAAAAAATTCTAAAAATATAGTACAGAATCATAGCTATATTTAGTTTATCCTGAACACTATAAATTCGTAAACCTATGATTTTTTCACAAATCCAATTTTCAAACTATTTTAAACAATTATTGGAATAAATAAACTAAATAAAATAAAAACTTGGTGGAAAGGTTGTGAAATCTACTTTTATAAAAAAATTTTACACAATTTATTTATAATGTATATTATTTTTAATAAATTTTTTGTGTCACAACTCAAAAATATGAAATAAAACTAAACAGAAACCACTTTACACAAAATGCGTATTGCCCAAAAACTAGATTTTCGGCATAAGCTACTTTAACATTTTGCCAGAGATATATTAAAGTTAGTATTTGAAATTGTTCGTATGTTAAGCGCTGCCATACTGTTCATCTGATTCCTTTCAAATTTTGTGAATGTATATGGTTGATTCCCGGGATGAACATAGTTGAACAAGTTGTAGTCCCGATATGTGTCTCCTTTCTCGAGATCTATAATATTTAAATAACCGCAAACGCTAAAAGTATACTACAAAAATTTAATCGAAATAACACTTTAATTATGTAATATTCAAACACAATTCTTTGTTGATATTCAAAGTGTAACAGAAAATAAATAACCCCATTGTACATTACATAAAAACATCAGACAAAGTGAAATTTTATACAATTGCATTAACGCTTCTCTTTTGAAATGTGATTTTTACTTTATGGAAGTGTAAACAATTGAATGAATTATATGAACAATAACAAAACGTAGTTGTTTATCTATTGAACAAAACTAAAATTTAATTTCTTAAGTCGAAGAAGGCACTAAGACAAATAAGGTCCTGATGATTAGCTTTTTAACTATAATTAAAAACAAAAATAAAATTCTACAGCAAGCAACTGAATGCCAAGAATGTCATCATAGATGATGCCATGCTTCAGTGGATAATAAGACAGACAAAACGATTGTGTCGATTTTGCAGAAAGTAAGAGTAGAAGATTAAAAGAGTAAGAAAAAAATAATAATAATGGGAAGAAATTTCACTGGAACAGAGAATTTAAAACTAATTGTTATTGGCAAGGATAAATAGCAGTGATGCTTCAAAGAATTGAAATGGATGAAAAAGCTACAAGTCAAATCTGTGAAGCAAACAAAATTGATTTATTTTTCACAAAAATAATCAATAAATAATTAAATTGAATATATAGTTTTTTATAATAAATACGTCTTTTCATGTAAAATGCCTTGAAGATAAAACAAAATTTTCGACACCCAACAACGAAAACCTCTATATAAAGAAGTTATTGTCCGGCCTTAATGACTCCTTAACAGAGGAGTTCGACTGTAATCTATTGTATTTTATATATGTGTTTAGGTATGATTGTGTAAAAGAGAATCCATTGACAACATAGGTTTAAGAATCGCTGATCTAAGAAAATTTTCTAATTAAAACTATCTTATTTTAAATATTTTGATTTATTGGATTATGTTTTTTTATACAAAACAGAATAATTTAGACTTCTTCCAAAAAATATAGTAAATTAAATATACTTTAAAAAATTTAATTAATATGGTGAACCCATATTAATCTATGAGCTCCTTTACTCAAAAGAACAGAAACAATAAAGGATTAGAGGAAAGGAAAGTGAAAATCGCTAACGCTTTCATGTATTATTAACTCATTCATTTAACTCATTCATTCACTCACTCACTCACTGGTGCACGCATTCTTGTAGTGCCAAAGCAATCAACTTAAGGCAGGAGGACATCGTCGTCATGAGGATAACAATCGCACCCTTCCCTTTATGTTGGTCATATCCCAATTATTGTACTGCTTAACACCTGCGGGAGGTAAGTCCACTAAATCTAAGTATTATATTCTATGTACAATATGAGTAACATATATAGATTTCACCTTAATTCCATCATTTCTATCTATCCATCATTCACTGACTGCATTGTATTCTATTGTATGTTAATTGGTCTTGGTAAATTCATTATCGTTCAATACCCTCATCCTTTGTTACATCTCCTCCTATTGAAATGTAAAGTTATTTGTGGCTAAACTATAACCGATACACAAACATTCAATGTTTGGGGTTATGCAGTAAATTTGATGGTTTTAAATTATATTCAAGCATGAATGTTACTTAATACTGTTCAATGCTATTTTGGAAATTTCTACATCATTTCTATCGGATATTCTATATTTACTTAAGTAATCATTGTTCGATAGTTACTTTGAAAATTACAATTTTATACGCGCAATATCAAATCAGAGTAGATTTTCTTTTCAGTTAATTAAATTAATTAATTTTCAGTTTCTATTTAATATTCGTTATTCAAACAGTTTTTTATTATATTTTCCACCCACACTCGCTGCGCTACTAAGCAAAGATTAAAAAGGATGTTATAGACTTCTCTTTTTTTTAATTTCTTTCTCGTCACTATTCATTGAATCATTGAAGTTGTCTTATGCAGTTTTTTGCGATTAACGTTGTTAATAAAATAAAATGTAAAAATGAAAAATTTATTTTCAAGTACTATTTTTATAATAATAGTTTTAAGAATTGGAGTTTTGTGGATGAAGGTGAAGGTGAAGAGCGCAATATTATCAATATATTGAGGAACAAAATATAGAAAAAAAACTGAAGAAGTTGAGAAAAAGCCAAAGGTAGGATTCATTGTGAATAAATTCGCATACAAGTGCAACAAAAAGAAATTAGTGTCCAAGTACAAGTTTGACAAGATTTGCCGGTTACATACAAAATCTCTTGGTAAGAACTATAGAGTCTAAATGACAACACGTTCCAGTGTAAATATCAAGGCTTATAAGTATATCGTGGAAGACATTTTCGCTTTTCATTTACATGTGTCTATATGAGAAAGAATTCAAAAAGAGCGGACGTGTTTATTTTTGTTCTAATAAATATTTAAATTTATCTTCATTTAAATTTTTTCCTTACTTCAAATTGTAAACTTTATTACCTATTAATATTATTGTGCATAACTTAAATTGATCGTGTTTTCGGGTTAGTTAGTGGTGCACAAATTTTAAAAGTTTCAAAGTTTTACCTACCCCCACTATTTCTATACCTACACCTATTTTTACTACACCATTGGGGTAGATGGAGCTATCGGGGAATTTTCATAAGAATTCTTATGCATCTGTTGTGCAGCGGTAGAAATTGCACCTACTAGCTCAAGCACTCGAACTTCAATTGGCCCTAAGCAGCTTGTCGCTGTTCTAAATTTATTTTTGTGTCTAAGTTAGCTGAAGATACTTCGGAAGCCGATGTTAATCACTACCTTCTATCTAAACTGCCAACAATTACAAATCTGAATACCACTAAGTTTAAATTTTCTTTTAAAAGGGCAATTTCGTCTTTTAAAATATCCATTCCCCCTGAATACAGTAGTGAACTGTTAGGTCCTAACTTTTGGGCGGCCGGCTGTGTTGATCACGAATATAATTTTAAGAAACGTGCAAACACTGGTGTCATTGCCAAACTCCTCCCACACAAATTCTATAAAAAACTGATTTCTAGTCGCCCTCAAGCAGCCCTTCTTCTGACTTGACGTCTTTTGATAATATTGATGACATTGAGTTTATTTGTGTAAAGATTTCTTTTTCCAATTCTAATTTATTTATTACATGTTCCTATATCCCACCTGCTTCTGATGACTCTGTTTACTTATCACATCTAACAGCTATTAAGAAAGTTTTGTCTTTTATCAAATATACTGATAAGGTCTTAATCATGGGAGATTTTAATCTTCCAAATATTTCTTGGGCAGCCTCTGATAATTGTAACTCTGTAATATCATCAGTAAGCTGTGATTTTTTCGACTCATTGCTGGATCTTTTGCTTCAGCAAGTAAACTACATTAGCTATGTACCGAATTTTAGATTTGGTCTTTACCGACAGCATAAATGATGTTTCCTTGTTTCGAAGTAATCCTCTTTCCACTCCAGAGGATGCTTATCATCCGACTTTGGAATTAAACATCATTCTGAATGGGTTTGGATTTCGTTCCAATAATCATTCAAATTTGCTTCCTACATCAAGGCGTGTTTTCTGCTTTAAACAAACTGACTTCTTTTAGCTAAATTCTCTCCTTATAGCCACTGACTGGTCTTATTTGTATTCCTTTGATAATGTTGAACTAGCAGCAAAGTTTTTTTATACAACTATAAAAAATCATTTCAAATTATGTGTTCCGAATATTAAACTTAAACATAACCCACATACGCCACCTTGGTTTTCTCGTGACTTAATAAAATTAAAAAATTTAAAAAAAAGACTATTTAAAAAATTTAAAAGGTCCGGTTTGTCTGCTGATTATACTAAATACGCTATATATCCTGCTATAATTTTCAACACCTAAACAATTTCTGCTATCAGTCATACGTGGCACATGTCAAAGAAGATATTAAAAGAGATCCTAAAAAATTGTATAACTTTATTAACGCGAAGTGCAGGTTGGCTGATATATTCTCATATTGTATGTAATTAAATGGTGTTGAATGTTGCAGCGATGGAGAAGAAGACTTAAACTAATTTCAGTAATGCTTTTAATAGTCCATACACATATCATATTCTTCAATTTAATCAATTTAATATGCCAGTTATTGATTGTGATACAGTATTACAATATTTAAAATATTCTAAATTACTCGTTTTTACCAGGACCTGATGATGTACCTAGTTATATTCTAAAGCAATGTACTGATGCTTTGCTTAGACCAATCTGCAAATTGTTTGACTTATCTCTGAATACCTTTGTCTTACCTAATATTTGGAAACAGTCCTATATAATCCCACTTCACAAAAAAGGCAGTAAAGCTATTAGCTATCAATATTAATATAACCGAGGAATAACTAAACTCTGCGCTATTCCGAAGTTGTTTGAACATATCATCACCGATCAGTTGCAGCATTTCGTTCTTCCTTTATTAAGTACTTCACAAAACGGTTTCACCAAGAAGCGTTCAACTACAACCAACTTATTAGAATTTACTTCGTTAGTAAACTGTAGTTTTTCACAACAACATCAAATGGATGTCATTTACACTGATTTTAGTAAAGCTTTTGACAGTGTTTGCCACTTCGTACTCCTCAATAAACTGAATACCTTTGGTTTTCCGTCCAAGTTAGATTTGTCACACAATTCAGTGATTTTGGTGTGTTGATGGATCCAAAGCTGCATTTTGGGTCGCTTATCTCTAGTATGTATTAGGATACATTAAACGTTGATCTTAGGAGTTTAATGATCCTTACACCACCAAATTATTATTCACTTCTTTGGTTAGGTCAATACTTGAATACGCATCGTGTGTATGAGATCCACAGTTTAAAAAGTGTAGTGATTGTATTGAAGTTTTGCATTGCGTAACTTACACTGGGATCGTAATGTAAACCTTCCATCATAACAAAACCGTCCTAATTTAATCCGCCTCCCGAAATTATCCAGTCGCAGAAAGACTCTTTGTGTCACATTCTTGCACAATCTAATTGTAGGTAGCATCTTTTCCCCTTCCTTGCTTGGTAGTATTAATTTTAATGTTCCTTCTCTCGTTACAAGGAATTATTCCCCTATACTTGTTGGTACATGTTGGACTACTTGCTTAAAGCTTGATCCTTTTCGTGTTTTATGTCAATCATACAATCTACACTATGACCTTGTATCTAATTCTATTTCTTCCGATCAGCTAAAAACTAATCCCTTTACTCTCCTTAACACATAGTATTATATTAACTATTTAACTTAATTTCACTTAATTTCGCACACTTTATTTAAATTTATCTTTATAGTGCATGATCATTAGTATACGATAAATGGCTAATGACGTTAGATCTGTAGCCGTATAGTAGTCAATTAATTTGTATTACATGTCTACTAACTCCAGTACCGAAGTGACTTGTGGTCGATACCCAGTCTTCTTCGGTTTTTAATGGAGTCCAGCTCGCGCGGGCTCTGATTTTTGAGTGATTAGTGCATTTTGGTTTTTACATGTTTCATAATTTTTACCTTTGTTATTGTATTATAACATTTCAAAGTTATTATTTGTGAGCATTGTTGTTGCTAAACCAAACTGTTATTAATCAGTGTTTCAGTACCGTTTTGTGTTTCTTTCTGTAGCATTTGTTTTTGCTTTGGGTTTGTTTGATTTTTGCGCGCTCTCTACTATTACTTACAGTGTGTACATTTAGTTTTACATTGCACCTACTTGACAGTGTGTCCAAATTGTGAATTTTGCTATCTGCATTTTTGATAATTTAATCAATTTATGACTATTACTTTTTTTACTTAAATAAATTTGTATTGTTCTTTTTAGGGTTCCGTACCCATAGGGAACTAACGGGACCCTATTACTAAGCTTACCGTCCGTCCGTCCGTCTCTTACTCTATCTCATGAACCGTAATAGGTAGAGAGTTGAAATTTTCACAAAGTGTGTAATTCACTTGTGTGTAGACCGACAAATACTAAAAATATACATTTTTAGAAGCATTGCTCTTTACTTTAACCTTTTGTTTAACAATTTTTTGTTTTTTGTAGTATACTTTTAAACTGTTTTTTGTAGTATACTTTTAGGCTATTAAATATAAACATAATTTTATATTTTAAGCAAAAAATCTTGTACGATGGTACGGAACCCTCCGTGTGCGAGTCCGACTCACACTTGGCTATTTTTTTTTTTTTTTGTTCTTTTTAAAGTATTTTTTTTTTTTCTGTCGTGAAAATGATTTGTTGTAATCTTTGATGTACAAAAAAAACTTACATTCGATGTTGATTCTCAACGGGCAGTACGTTGTTGGCTACGCGATAATTTTTCACATTTGGAGTGTGCGGGAGTGAACGGCATTATAATCATTAGACCTAAAACTGATTGTGGCAGTTTGACTGTCCATCCTGTTTTAAGCTGCAGGGTGATTTTTCGTCAATATATCGAAGTATACGCGACAATTTTATCAATTTGAATAGTACTGTAAAACAACTTTCGTTTGATTTTGATTCTGGCACTGATTTACTCACTAAATATCAGTTTGATTCATCTCCTCCCCTTCTTTTATTGTCACCTTCTCCTATGGGCAACTATGCTTCCCCCCAAATTCTGTTCACATTTCGTCACATGCAGGACAAATCCGCAGCGAGGCAGTATCCTCATTGCTGTTGTCTCTCACCCTCGATCAGAATTTGTTGATTTAAACTGTTCAGCCAATATTGAGTTTCTTTGTGTGAGGTTATTTTTGCCTCATGAATCTGTTTATATATCGTGTTCTGATATTCCGCCTAATTCCAAATCTTGGAAACTTATATGAGTCATGCTAGAGCCATTAACTCTGTCAATAACATTCTCCGGGGCCGTGACTCTTTTATCGTGCTAGGCGATTTTAATCTCCCATTCATGGTCCTTATTTGGTATCTCAAAGTATCTAGTTCCTTCAGCACAACATGATTTCTTATACACACTGTTTGAAAATTCCTCATTCCAAATGAATGCTGTAGTAAATCATTACAATAGAACACTTGATCTTCACTTATTCACCCGACCCAGACAAAATACCTAGTTTTCTTCTTAAGCTCTGTGCTGAGTCTCTGTGCAAGCCACTTTTGAAACTTTTCACTTTATCACTTCAGAGCGCATCTTTCCTTCCTATCTGAAAGGAATGCTTTATTGATCCCCTACACAAAAAAGGTAACAAAGCTCACATATCCAACTACAGGGGTATTGCTAAACTTTCTGCAATCCCAAAATTGTTTGAAAAACTGCTCACTTCAACCATTTATCACTTTTGTAAAACAATTATTTTTCCATGTCAACACGGTTTTATTCAAAAGCGTTCTTCAACTACAAACTTGCTTGAGTTTACATCTTTTGTAAATCTTGGTTTTAGGGACAAACGTCAAACTGATGTTATTTACACTGATTTTAGTAAGGCGTTTGATTCTGTTAATCATGATCTGCTTGTACATAAACTTGACCTTTTAGGTTTTCCACATTATCTTCTTTGTTGGATTGCAACTTATTTGAGAAATAGAGTTCAACGAGTGTTATTTAAGTCCACTCTTTCTGGTCCAGTCTTTGTCACTTCTGGTGTTCCTCAAGGAAGCAATGTAGGTCCATTATTGTTTAACCTTTTTGTAAATGTTCTCCCTTTCTCCATCTCACATTTCCTATTTTGTTTGTTTCTCTTTTTAGGGTTCCGTACCCATAGGGAGCTAACGGAACCCTATTACTAAGCTTACTCTATCCGTCCGTCCGTCTCTTACTCTATCTCATGAACCGCAATAGGTAGAGAGTTGAAATTTTCACAGAGTGTGTACTTCACTTGTGTGTAGAACGACAAATACTAAAGATACACATTTTTGGAAGCATTGTCCTTTAATTTACCCTTTTTTTTTTCAAATTTTTTTTCTTTTTTGTAGTATACTTGTAAGCTGTAATTGAAGTATACTTTTAGGCTGCACATAATTTAATATTTTAAGCAAAAAATCTTGTACGATGGTATGGAACCCTCCGTGTGCGAGTCCGACTCG
>JAWNKV010000013.1:0-14511 GCA_035041805.1 Amiota mariae
GATCCATCTGTGTATATCTTGATCTGGGCACTTTGTGATGGATCACCTTCTAGCCATTTCTGCCGCGTTGGAAACCTTACAGAGAATTTCCTTTCGAAGCAAAAAGATGACGGGAGGCGATCAAGTAGAGTAGGAATGTTAGTGTAGGAGTTCAGTATGCTTGCATGTCCATACGAACTCCCTTTCCATTGTGAGCTTGCCTTAAGTCTAATGGCTGAGCATGCCGCTAAGTGTTTGCAGAAAAGTTCGATCTGTGGTAGGTGTAAGATGATGTCCAACGCCATAGTTAGTGTAGTTCTTATGACACCACTTATTGCCACCTCCGCCGATCTTTGAACCTTACCGATCATTTCACAGTAGGTTTCTTCTGCATCGTAGTCCACCAGACAACATTTCCGTAAAGGAGAATGGGTTTGACAACTGATGTATAAAGCCAATATACAGTTTTAGGTTTGATTCCCCATGTTTTGCCAATTGCTCTTCTACAGGCATAGAGTGCCACGCTAGCCTTCCTGGCTCTTTCTAGAGTATTTGGCTTCCATGTCAGTTTCCTGTCAATGATTAAGCCTAAGTACTTTGCCTCCTCCGAGATCAGGAGACATTTCCCCATAAGCATTATTGGATCTATATAGGGGATTTTATGTTACCTAGTGAAGAGGATGAATTGCGTTTTGTCCGGATTGACTCCAAGACCACAATCTTCCGCCGACTTAAAAAGAAAATTCAGAGCACCCTGCAGAAGGTCTCTCAGAGTAGATATGTATTTTCCAGAAACGGCAATAATAACGTCATCCGCGTAGGCGATCACTTTGCAGCCCATCCATTCTAGACCTACCAGTAGTTTATTTACTACTGCATTACATAGAAACTGTGAGAGGACACCACATTGCGGTGTTCCTCTTCTCACTGCCTTCCGAAGTTTGGAATCTCCCAGATCTGCTTCAACGACTCTGCTTTTTAGCATTTTGTCGATGAGTTCCACTAGGCTCGATTCCGTTCTCAGGTCAGTGAGTGATGCAGTGATAGCCCTCGCATTGAAGTTGGTGAAGGCCCCTTCTACATCGAGGAATGCTGCTAAGGTGAACTCCTGCCGATGCAGAGGTCCCTCCGCAGTGGAGATAAGGGTATGTAGTGCTGTTTCAACCGATTTCTCCTTAGTATAGGCATGTTGAGAATGAGAGATCAACTTCCTGTCTATCGTCAGTCTTAAGTAGATTTCAATCAGCCTTTCTAGTGTCTTCAGTAAAAAGGAAGATAAAGAGATTGGTCTTAAGTCTTTTGGATGGGTGTGCGAGATTTTACCTGCCTTTCGAATTAAAACTATCTTAACCCGTCTCCATCCCTGAGGTAAGTAGCCAAGCTTGAGGCCCGTCTGGCCTCAGAGATTTTAAAGGTTTGCTTGTTGTGGTGAACGAACCGTCCGCCTTCTGCAGTAGTTCCCAATTTTGGGAGCTTCCTGCCAGAATTTTGCGGAGTCTAGAGGCCTTGGATGCATCTTCCACTTCTTCGCAGAAAGATCTCCAAGATTGCCTCTACGCAGCTCGTTTACTTTTCTTGTAGACCTTTAGAGATTCTTTATAGCCTGTCCAGTCTTCTTCAAGGCGGGTGTATTTTGCCTTGTTAAAGGCATGTCTGCTGCTATTCCGAAGCTTACTTAGCTCGCCTGTCCACCACCGAGGTTTGGCTATAACTCTCGGTTTTCTTATCGGACAAGCTTGTGCCAAGGCTGCATTCAGGTTTGCTGTTACAGACTCTATCAAAGTTTCTAACTTGTTTACACTATCTGGAGTGCTGCGGGCATGGGTTTCAGGGGTGTTCCCCACTAAGTCTACATATTTATCCCAATCCGTTTTCCTAATTTTCCGGACGGGCTTGGGATTTGGTAGGGTTTTGTTAATTTCAAATGAGATGTACTTATGGTCGGAGAAGGAATGTTCTTCCAAAACCTTCCATTTACTTATTTTCTCATAAATGGAGCTAGAAGCAAAAATAGCATCAATTACCTCTTGCCTATTACTAACAATGAAGGTTGGTTTGTTACCTTTATTGCAAATCTGAAGATTAGAGCCAATAATGAAATCAAAAAAACACTCACCTCTAGCATTGATGTCCGTGCTGCCCCACACCGAATGGTGCTCGTTGACGTCTGCACCGACAATTAGCTTGGCTTCCAGCCTATGTGACTGCGCTACCAGATACTTAAAAATTTGTCTTGGTAGTACGTCATGGTCATGAGCCAGATAGCTTGTCGTTAGCCACATCCGTTCACCACCTGCTTCACGACTGATGGTGACTTGGTCTGCATCGCTGAAATTAGAGAGCACAAATGCAGCTAACTCCCTTCTTACCAGCACACATGCTCTGGGCTTACCTTGATTGTGTACGTAACAGATTTTGTAATTTTTATTCCTGAGCCGCATACCACAAGACCATGGAATACCCATGGTTCCTGTATCAGGACAATGTGGTATCTGCTGCTTGCCAAACGGAGTAAAAGGTTGGCGGACGCAACCTTTGAGTGATGGAGGTTAATTTGGAGTATCCGGAGCGTCATTTCTAGACTCCACCTCCACCAACGTGGACTCAGCATCTTCGTTTGATGTCAGTAGCTCCTCTTCATCTGTCAGAGTGGTTTTCGACACTCCTTCCAGAAGACAGAAGATACTGTCATCATCCGATGCCCTTCTTGGCGTTTCCGCTTCTGTTGCGGTACCTTGTTGTTCTTCCACAATTGAGGATGTGCCCGGAACTTTGTTAGCCGGTGGAATTCAATCATTTTTGTAGATTTTCATCTTTATTGATGAAAAACCATAGCTAATGGCCCCTTCCGATCTCGATAGAGGTTACAGCGAGTCCGTACCGACCACGAAGGTCGCAGTACGGAACTCACCTTTTGGCTCCTCCATCTTGGTGATCTTCCAAGTCTTTGTTGGTAGATCAGGGTTACACACCCTGATCATTTCAAAGACCATCTTCGGGTCTGATGGTTCGGCTGGGATCCATGCCCTTGTTCCTGCCAAACAAGGGATATCCTCCTTTGATATAACCTCAAACCTTGACTCTGGCCATACCTCACCAATCCTGGAGATGGCTATATTGTATAGATCAGTAGATCTCTGATCAGCACAGGCGATTATTTTGACGTGGTTTTGGTGCCACCCACCATCACGGCGGGAAGAGGGGGCTGGAGCAGGGTGCTCTTTCAAGATTTGAAAGAACACGCTTATTAGCTTGGCCTCAACTTTCCTCTAGCTCTCTGGCGTAGTGATTGTGCCTTCAGCGTTGCTTCTGTCAACGATCTCCTTTTTTTTTTTTTTTTTTTTTTTTTCGCTGAAGGTATTTACAGTCCCCCGATTTCTCGGTCTCTTGGCTGAATTACTGCTGGATGGGAGATCGTCCGATCTCTGTCTTTTGGGTAGCGGATTCGGTTTGGGAACTTGTGCCCGTCCCCCCGTTCTCCGCGTGGCCCTTAGGATAGGGGCCTTCTGTTTCTCCGACCTTTAAGCATCAGGAACGTTTCTTCAAGCGTTCCAGTAGACGTAAAGCCGATCGCCTCTCCTTGTAGTTATGCTTAATGAGCTTAGCTACAGAGGGGGTGCCGACTAGCTCCCTATCACACCGGTACTTCCGATTCCACCCCGGTTTATTCCCGGTTTCAGCTGCACCCGTGCAGGTGATAGCCTTATTAGGCAGTCTAGTGCTACTACTTCCACTAGGCTCGGTTGTCCAGCTTCGGTAGTAGGCACGTGGACCTGGCTTGGGCCAGGTTGTGGTTTTGCATTTGGGGACTGCATGTCCATGCTTGTTTTTGGTTTGTTGTTTTTCAAGTTCATAATTGATCGACGCCTGCTTAGGCAGTTGGCAGTCCTTTGGTGGGGAGGGGAAGTTAGTGGTCCACCGTGGCAGCGCCCCATACCACGGTAAGGTCATAGATACACCTCGAGGTGACCCGGTATCGAGGAAGCTCCGTTATGATGCAGCCGGTTTGTTCCCTGGCTGCAAACCACCCAATAGGCACGGGACGCATAACACCTTGGGTTAGGGAAGATTTTATTTAAGAGGGTTTACTACCTCCGCCTGATCAATCTTAGCCAGCTTGCCGCATGACCCAACTGAACATGTCTTAATGACACGTCCGGTTTGAGACATACTGTAACTGTTTCCAGCCGTCACCACGTGGAGGTGATAGACCAGACTTCCTTCAATTACGGCACAAACCTCCCATACAAACAAAGAGCAAAATTCATCTTATTATTAGAAAATCTGTTTTGTTTTTTTTACTATCGACTTGAAACTTGATACTATAAGTATCTGACCCATATCCAACAACCATGAAAGCTTCATGACCCTCGGACTACCAGGAGGGGTGCCTCCCACAAAAACATATATAAAAATTCATGTTGTTATTAGAAAACCCGTTTTGTTTTTTATACTATCGACTTGTAAATTGACACTATAAGTATTTGACCCATATCCACCATCCATGTAAATTTCAAGACCCTAAGACTACCAGGAGAAGGGCCTCCCATACAAACTCAGACTCAAATTCATATTGTTATTAGTAAAACTGTTTTGTTGTTCGTTCTATCGATGTGCAATTTGACACTATAAGTATCTGACCCATATCCACCATCCATGTAAATTTCAAGACCCTCGGACTACCAGGAGGGGTACCTCCCATAAAAACTCAGATTCAAAATCATATTGTTATTAGAAAAACTGTTTTGTTGTTTGTACTATCGATGTGCAATTTGACACTATAATTATCTGAACCATATCCACCATCCATGTAAATTTCAAGACCCCTCGGACTAACAGGAGCGTTACCTCCTTTGCAAACTCAGATCCAAATTCATGTTGTTATTAGAAAAACTGTTTTGTTTTTTGTAGTATCGATGTGAAATTTGAGACTATAAGTATCTGACCCGTATCCACCAACCCTGCTAAACTCAAGACACTCGGACTACCAGGCGGGGTGCCTCCCATACAAACTCTGATTCAAATTCATGTTGTTATTAGAAAAACTGTTTTGTTGTTTGTACTATCGATGTGCAATTTGACACTATAAGTATCTGACCCGTATCCACCAACCCTGCTAAACTCAAGACCCTCGGACTACCAGGCGGGGTGCCTCCCATACAAACTCAGATTCAAATTCATGTTGTTATTAGAAAAACTGTTTTGTTGTTTGTACTATCGATGTGCAATTTGACACTTTAAGTTTCTGACCTATATCCACCAACCCTGCTAAATTCAAGACCCTCGGTCTGCCAGGCGGGGTGCCTCCCATACAAACTCTGATTCAAATTCATATTGTTATTAGAAAAACTGTTTTGTTGTTCGTTCTAGCGATGTGCAATTTGACACTATATGTATCTAACCCATATCCAACATCCATGTAAATTTCAAGACCCTCGGACTACCAAGAGAGGGGCCTCCCATACAAACTCAGACACAAATTCATATTGTTATTAGAAAAAATGTTTTGTTGTTTGTACTATCTATGTGAAATTTCACACTATAAGTATCTGACCCATATCCACCATCCATGTAAATTTCAAGACCCTCGGACTACCAGGAGGGGTACCTCCCATACAAACTCAGATTCAAATTCATATTGTTATTAGAAAAACTGTTTTGTTGTTTGTACTATCGATGTGCAATTTGACACTATAATTATCTGAACCATATCCACCATCCATGTAAATTTCAAGACCCCTCGGACTAACAGGAGCGTTACCCCCTTTGCAAACTCAGATCCAAATTCATGTTGTTATTAGAAAAACTGTTTTGTTTTTTGTAGTATCGATGTGAAATTTGAGACTATAAGTATCTAACCCGTATCCACCAACCCTGCTAAACTCAAGACACTCGGACTACCAGGCGGGGTGCCTCCCATACAAACTCAGATTCAAATTCATGTTGTTATTAGAAAAACTGTTTTGTTGTTTGTACTATCGATGTGCAATTTGACACTTTAAGTTTCTGACCTATATCCACCAACCCTGCTAAATTCAAGACCCTCGGTCTGCCAGGCGGGGTGCCTCCCATACAAACTCTGATTCAAATTCATATTGTTATTAGAAAAACTGTTTTGTTATTCGTTCTAGCGATGTGCAATTTGACACTATATGTATCTGACCCATATCCACCATCCATGTAAATTTCAAGACCCTCGGACTACCAAAAGAGGGGCCTCCCATACAAACTCAGACACAAATTCATATTGTAATTAGAAAAAATGTTTTGTTGTTTGTACTATCTATGTGAAATTTCACACTATAAGTATCTGACCCATATCCACCATCCATGTAAATTTCAAGACCCTCGGACTACCAGGAGGGGTGCCTCCCATACAAACTCTGATTCAAATTCATGTTGTTATTAGAAAAACTGTTTTGTTGTTTGTACTATCGATGTGCAATTTGACACTTTAAGTTTCTGACCTATATCCACCAACCCTGCTAAATTCAAGACCCTCGGACTACCAGGCGGGGTGCCTCCCATACAAACTCTGATTCAAATTCATGTTGTTATTAGAAAAACTGTTTTGTTGTTTGTACTATCGATGTGCAATTTGACACTATAAGTATCTGACCCGTATCCACCAACCCTGCTAAACTCAAGACCCTCGGACTACCAGGCGGGGTGCCTCCCATACAAACTCAGATTCAAATTCATGTTGTTATTAGAAAAACTGTTTTGTTGTTTGTACTATCGATGTGCAATTTGACACTTTAAGTTTCTGACCTATATCCACCAACCCTGCTAAATTCAAGACCCTCGGTCTGCCAGGCGGGGTGCCTCCCATACAAACTCTGATTCAAATTCATATTGTTATTAGAAAAACTGTTTTGTTGTTCGTTCTAGCGATGTGCAATTTGACACTATATGTATCTGACCCATATCCACCATCCATGTAAATTTCAAGACCCTCGGACTACCAAAAGAGGGGCCTCCCATACAAACTCAGACACAAATTCATATTGTTATTAGAAAAAATGTTTTGTTGTTTGTACTATCTATGTGAAATTTCACACTATAAGTATCTGACCCATATCCACCATCCATGTAAATTTCAAGACCCTCGGACTACCAGGAGGGGTACCTCCCATACAAACTCAGATTCAAATTCATGCTGTTATTAGAAAAACTGTTTTGTTGTTTGTACTATCGATATGAAATTTGACACTATAAGGATCTGACCCATATCCACCAACCATGCTTATTTCAAGACCCTCGGGCTACCAGGAGATGGCTCCTATACAAACACCGACTGAAATTTATATTGTTATTAGAAAAACTATTTTGTTGTTTGTTCTATCGATGTGCAATAAGTATCTGACCCATATCCACCAACCCTGCTAAATTCAAGACCCTCGGACTACCAAGAAAGGGGCCTCCCATACAAACTCAGACTCAAATTCATATTGTTATTAGAAAAAATGTTTTGTTGTTTGTACCATCGATGTGAAATTTCACGCTATAAGTATCTGACCCATATCCACCATCCATGTAAATTTCAAGACCCCCGGACTACCAGGAGGGGTACCTCCCATACAAACACAGATTCAAATTCATGCTGTTATTAGAAAAATTGTTTTGTTGTTTGTACTATCGATGTGCAATTTGACACTTTAAGTATCTGACCCATATCCACCAACCCTGCTAATTTCAAGACCCTCGGACTACCAGGAGAGGTGCCTCCTATACAAACTCCGATTCAAATTCTTGTTGTTATTAGAAAAACTGTTTTGTTGTTTGTACTATCGATGTGCAATTTGACACTATAAGTATCTGACCCATATCCACCATCCATGTAAATTTCAAGACCCTCGGACTACCAAGAGAGGGGCCTCCCATACAAACTTAGACTCAAATTCATATTGTTATTAGAAAAAATGTTTTGTTGTTTGTACTATCGATGTGAAATTTCACACTATAAGTATCTGACCCATATCCACCATCCATGTAAATTTCAAGACCCCCGGACTACCAGGAGGGGTACCTCCCATACAAACACAGATTCAAATTCATGCTGTTGTTAGAAAAATTGTTTTGTTGTTTGTACTATCGATGTGCAATTTGACACTTTAAGTATCTGACCCATATCCACCAACCCTGCTAATTTCAAGACCCTCGGACTACCAGGAGAGGTGCCTCCTATACAAACTCCGATTCAAATTCTTGTTGTTATTAGAAAAACTGTTTTGTTGTTTGTACTATCGATGTGCAATTTGACACTATAAGTATCTGACCCATATCCACCATCCATGTAAATTTCAAGACCCTCGGACTACCAAGAGAGGGGCCTCCCATACAAACTTAGACTCAAATTCATATTGTTATTAGAAAAAATGTTTTGTTGTCTGTTCTATCGATATGAAATTTCACACTATAAGTATCTGACCCATATCCACCAACCATGTAAATTTCAAGACCTTCGGAATACCAGGAGGGGTACCTCCCATACAAACTCAGATTCAAATTCATGCTGTTATTAGAAAAACTGTTTTGTTGTTTGTACTATCGATATGAAATTTGACACTGTACGCATCTGACCCATATCCACCAACCATGCTAATTTCAAGACCCTCGGACTACCAGGAGAGGTGCCTCCCATACAAACTCCGACTGAAATTTATATTGTTATTAGAAAAACTGTTTTGTTGTTTGTTCTATCGATGTGCAATTTGACACTATAAGTATCTGACCCATATCCACAACCCTGCTAAATTCAAGACCCTCGGACTACCAAGAGAGGGGCATCCCATACAAACTCAGACTCAAATTCATATTGTTATTAGAAAAAATGTTTTGTTGTTTATACTATCGATGTGAAATTTCACACTATAAGTATCTGACCCGTATCCACCAACCCTGCTAATTTCAAGTCCCTCGGACTACCAGGAGGGATGCCTCCCATACCGACTCAGATTCAAATTCATGCTGTTATTAGAAAAACTGTTTTGTTGTTTGTACTATCGATGTGAAATTTGACACTATAAGTATTTGACCCATATCCACAACCCTGCTAATTTCAATACCCTCGGACTACCAGGAGAGGTGCCTCCTATACAAACTCCGATTCAAATTCTTGTTGTTATTAGAAAAATTGTTTTGTTGTCTGTTCTATCGATGTGAAATTTGACACTATAAGCATCTGACCCATATCCACCAACCATGCTAATTTCAAGACCCTCGGACTACCAGGAGAGGTGCCTCCTATACAAACTCCGACTGAAATTTATATTGTTATTAGAAAAACTGTTTTGTTGTTTGTTCTATCGATGTGCAATTTGACACTATAAGTATCTGACCCATATCCACCAACCCTGCTAAATTCAAGACCCTCGGACTACCAGGCGGGGTGCCTCCCATACAAACTCTGATTCAAATTCATGTTGTTATTAGAAAAACTGTTCTGTTGTTTGTACTATCGATGTGCAATTTGACACTATAAGTATCTGACCCATATCCACCATCCATGTAAATTTCAAGACCCTCGGACTACCAAGAGAGGGGCCTCCCATACAAACTCAGACTCAAATTCATATTGTTATTAGAAAAAATGTTTTGTTGTTTATACTATCGATGTGAAATTTCACACTATAAGTATCTGATACATTTCCACCATCCATGTAAATTTCAAGACCCCGGACTACCAGGAGGGGTACCCAACATACAAACACAGATTCAAATTCATGCTGTTATTAGCAAAACTGTTTTGTTGTTTGTACTATCGATGTGCAATTTGACACTATAAGTATCTGACCCATATCCACCATCCATGTAAATTTCAAGACCCTCGGACTACCAAGAGAGGGGCCTCCCATACAAACTCAGACACAAATTCATATTGTTATTAGAAAAAATGTTTTGTTGTTTGTACTATCTATGTGAAATTTCACACTATAAGTGTCTGAACCATATCCACGATCCATGCTAATTTCAAGACCCTCGGACTACCAGGATAGGTGCCTCCTATACAAACTCTGATTCAAATTCTCGTTGTTATTAGAAAAACTGTTTTGTTGTCTGTTCTATCGTTGTGTAATTTGACACTTTAAGGTTCTGACCCATATCCACCAACCCTGCTAAATTCAAGACCCTCGGACTACCAGGCGGGGTGCCTCCCATACAAACTCTGATTCAAATTCATGTTGTTATTAGAAAAACTGTTTTGTTGTTTGTACTATCGATGTGCAATTTGACACTTTAAGTATCTGACCCATATCCACCATCCATGTAAATTTCAAGACCCTAAGACTACCAGGAGAGAGCCTCCCATACAAACTCAGACTCAAATTCATATTGTTATTAGAAAAACTGTTTTGTTGTTCGTTCTATCGATGTGCAATTTGACACTATAAGTATCTGACCCATATCCACCATCCATGTAAATTTCAAGACCCTCGGACTACCAGGAGGGGTACCTCCCATACAAACTCAGATTCAAATTCATGCTGTTATTAGAAAAACTGTTTTGTTGTTTGTACTATCGATGTGAAATTTGACACTATAAGCATCTGACCCATGTCCACCAACCATGCTAATTTCAAGACCCTCGGACTACCAAGAGAGGGGCCTCCCATACAAACTCAGACTCAAATTCATATTGTTATTAGAAAAAATGTTTTGTTGTTTGTACTATCGATGTGAAATTTCACACTATAAGTATCTGACCCATATCCACCATCCATGTAAATTTCAAGACCCCCGGACCACCAGGAGGGGTACCTCCCATACAAACACAGATTCAAATTCATGCTGTTATTAGAAAAACTGTTTTGTTGTTTGTACTATCGATGCGCAATTTGACACTATAAGTATCTGAGCCATATCCACCATCCATGTTAATTTCAAGACCCTCGGACTACCGGGAGGGGTACCTCCCATACAAACTCAGATTCATATTCATGCTCTTATTAGAAAAACTGTTATGTTGTTTGTACTATCGATGTGAAATTTGACACTATAAGTATCTGACCCATATCCACCAACCCTGCTAATTTCAAGACCCTCGGACTACCAGGAGAGGTGCCCCCTATACAAACTCCGATTCAAATTCTTGTTGTTATTAGAAAAATTGTTTTGTTGTCAGTTCTATCGATGTGCAATTTGACAGTTTAAGTATCTGACCTATATCCACCAACCCTGCTAAATTCAAGACCCTCGGACTACCAGGCGGGGTGCCTCCCATACAAACTCAGATTCAAATTCATGTTGTTATTAGAAAAACTGTTTTGTTGTTTGTTCAATCGATGTGAAGTTTGACACTATAAGTATCTGACCCATATCCACCATCCATGTAAATTTCAAGACCCTTGGACTACCAGGAGAGGGGCCTCCCATACAAACTCAGACTCAAATTCATATTGTGATTAGCAAAACTGTTTTGTTGTTTGTTCTATCGATGTGCAATTTGACACTATAAGTATCTGACCCATATCCACCATCCATGTAAATTTCAAGACCCTCAGACTACTAGCAGGGGTGCCTCCCATACAGACTCAGATTTAAATTCATGTTGTTATTAGAAAAACTGTTTTGCTGTTTGTACTATCAACTTGAAATTTGACACTAAAGGTATATGACCCATATCCACTATCCATATAAAGTTCAAGACCCTCGGACTGCCAGTAGAGGGGCCTCCCATACAAACTCAGACTCACATTTATATTGTTATTAGAAAAACTGTTTTGTTGTTTGTTCTATCGATGTGCAATTTGACACTATAAGTATCTGACCCATATCCACCAACCCTGCTAAATTCAAGACCCTGGGACTACCAGGCGGGGTGCCTCCCATACAAACTCTGATTCAAATTCATGTTGTTATTAGAAAAACTGTTTTGTTGTTTGTTCTATCGATATGCAAATTGACACTATAAGCATCTGACCCATATCCACCATCCATGTAAATTTCAAGACCCTCGGACTACCAGGAGAGGTGCCTCCTATACAAACTCTGATTCAAATACTTGTTGTTATTAGAAAAACTGTTTTGTTGTCTGTTGTATCGATGTGCAATTTGACACTTTAAGTATCTGACCTATATCCACCAACCCTGCTAAATTCAAGACCCTCGGACTACCAGGCGGGGTGCCCTCCCATACAAACTTAGACTCAAATTTATATTGTTATTAGAAAAACTGTTTTGTTGTTTGTTCTATCGATGCGTAATTTGACACTATAAGCATCTGACCCATATCCACCATCCATGTAAATTTCAAGACCCTCGGACTAGCAGGAGAGGGGCCACCCATACAAACTCAGACTCAAATTCATATTGTTATTAGAAAAACTGTTTTGTTGTTTGTACTATCGATGTGAAATTTGACACTGTAAGTATCTGACCCATATCCACCATCCACCTAAATTTCAAGCCCCTTGAACTACCAGGAGAGGGGCCTCCCATACAAACTCAAACTCAAATTCATATTGTGATTAGAAAAACTGTTTTGTTGTTTGTTCTATCGATGTGCAATTTGACACTATAAGTATCTGTCCCATATCCACCATCCATGTAAATTTCAAGACCCTCAGACTACTAGCAGGGGTGCCTCCCATACAGACTCAGATTTAAATTCATGTTGTTATTAGAAAAACTGTTTTGCTGTTTGTACTATCAACTTGAAATTTGACACTAAAGGTATATGACCCATATCCACTATCCATATAAAGTTCAAGACCCTCGGACTGCCAGTAGAGGGGCCTCCCATACAAACTCAGACTCACATTTATATTGTTTTTAGAAAAACTGTTTTGTTGTTTTTTTCTATCGATGTGCAATTTGACACTATAAGAATCTGACCCATATCCACCAACCCTGCTAAATTCAAGACCCTCGGACTACCAGGCGGGGTGCCTCCCATACAAACTCTGATTCAAATTGATGTTCTTATTAGAAAAACTGTTTTGTTGTTTGTTCTATCGATATGCAAATTGACACTATAAGCATCTGACCCACATCCACCATCCATGTAAATTTCAAGACCCTCGGACTACCAGGAGAGGTGCCTCCTATACAAACTCTGATTCAAATTCTTGTTGTTATTAGAAAAACTGTTTTATTGTCTGTTCTATCGATGTGCAATTTGACACTTTAAGTATCTGACCTATATCCACCAACGCTGCTAAATTCAAGATCATCGGACTACCAGGCGGGGTGCCTCCCATACAAAATCTGATTCAAATTCATGTTGTTATTAGAAAAACTGTTTTGTTGTTTTTTCTATCGATGTGAAATTCGACACTATAAGTATCTGACCCATATCCACCATCCATGTAAATTTCCAGACCCTCAGACTACCAGCAGGGGTGCCTCCCATACAGACTCAGATTCAAATTCATGTTGTTATTAGAAAAACTGTTTTGTTGTTTGTTCTATCGATATGCAAATTGACACTATAAGCATCTGACCCATATCCACCATCCATGTAAATTTCAAGACCCTCGGGCTACCAGGAGAGGGGCCTCCCATACAAACTCAAACTCAAATTCATATTGTTATTAGAAAAACTTTTTTGTTGTTTGTACTATCGATGTGAAATTTGACACTATAAGTATCTGACCCATATCCACCATCCATGTAAATTTCAAGACCCCTTGGACTACCAGGAGGGGTACATCCTTTACAAACTCAGATTCAAATTCATGTTGATATTAGAAAAACTTTTATGTTGTTTGAACTATCGATGTGAAATTTGGCACTATGTTTATCTGACCCGCATCCACCAACCCTGCTAATTTCAAGTCCCTCGGGCTACCAGGAGGGGTGCCTCCCATACAAACTCAGATTCATATTCATATTGTTATTAGAAAAACTCTTTTGTTGTTTGTAATATCAACTTGAAATTCGACACTAAAAGTATATGACCCATATCCACTATCCATATAAAGTTCAAGACCCTCGCACTACTAGTAGAGGGGCCTCCCATACAAACTCAGACTCAAATTTATATTGTTATTAGAAAAACTGTTTTGTTGTTTGTTCTATCATTGCTCAATTTGACACTATAAGCATCTGACCCATATCCACCATCCATGTAAATTTCAAGACCCTCGGACTAGCAGGAGAGGGGCCTCCCATACAAACTCAGACTCAAATTCATATTGTTATTAGAAAAACTGTTTTGTTGTTTGTACTATCGATGTGAAATTTGACACAGTAAGTATCTGACCCTTACCTACCATCCATATAAAGTTCAAGCCCCTTGCACTACCAGGAGAGGGGCCTCCCATTCAAACTCAAACTCAAATTCATATTGTTATTAGAAAAACTGTTTTGTTGTTTGTACTATCGATGTGAAATTTAACACTATAAGTATCTAACCCATATCCACCGTCCATGTAAATTTCAAGACCCTCGGACTACCAGGAGGGGTACCTCCTTTACAAACTCAGATCCAAAATCATGTTGATATTAGAAAAACTGTTTTGTTGTTTGTACTATCAACTTGAAATTTGATACTGAAGGTATATGACCCATATCCACCATCCATATAAA